>JAREIK010000611.1:0-31988 GCA_029783825.1 Sapria himalayana
GATAAACATATTATTAGGTAGCTAGATATACTATTAGATAGATAAACAAATAGACATATAGACAGATAGAAAGAATTATAGATAGATATATTGACAAAAAGATATATAAATAAACAAATAGATAGATATTTAGATAGATATATAGATAGATAGATATTATATAGATATTCAAATCGATAGATGGGGAGATATAGGAGATAGCTATATAGATAGATAGATAGATATATAGTTAGATAGACAAATAGATATATATGTAGATTGATAGATTGAAATATAGAAGTAGATAGATAGAAAGATAGATTAGATAATGAAATTGATTAATAGATAGATAGATAGTTAGATAGGCATATAGTTTAGATAGACAGACAGATAGATAGCCAAATAAGAATATAGGTAGATATTATAGATAGATATATAGATAGATATATAGATATTTACAAAAATGCATAGATAAATACATAGATAGCTAAATATTTTTGATAGATTTGATAAATAGTTATATATACAAATAGATAGGAGATAGATAAATTAACAAAAAATAGATTAGATAGATAGATAGATATAAACATATTAATAGATAACATATAGACAAATAGATAGATACATAAATGTATAGACAGATAGATATATAGATAGATAGATAAATATACAAATAGATAGATATATTGACAGTGAGATAGATAGATAAATAGATAGGTAGATAACCCAATAAATTTTTTTGACTGATAGATAGATAGAGTGATAGATAGATAGATAGATACATATCAAATATAGAGAGATAGACACATAAATAGAAAGATAGAGACACATATTGATAGATAGAAAAATAAAAATGAGATAAAGATATAAACTAATAGGCAATAGATAGATATATAGATAGACACATAGACACAGAAAAAAAATAGATAGACATATAGACAAATAGAAAATTATAGTGATAGACTAATATACAATTAGATAGTTTGAAAGATAGATGGATAGATAAATAGATAGATAAATAGATAGATAAACAATTAGATAGTTAGACAATTAGATAGATAGTTTTGATAGACATATAAACATATAAATAATTAATAGATTGATTGATAGTTACATTGACAGATATATAGATAGATAGACAAAAAGAGAGATAATAAAATAAATAGATATACCAAATAGATAGATAAATAGATAGATAGATAGACAGACAAATTGATGATAGACATATAAACATATAGATAGATAGATAGATATATAGATATATAAATAGACTAATAGATATAAATACAGTTAAATAGTTAGATAGATAGAAAAAATACATAGATAGAGAGATAGACAAATAGATTTTTAGTCAGTTAGTGAATTAGAAAGATATAAGATAAACAGATAGATCGATTGATAGTTTTGATAGATGGATAAATAGACAAATAGATACATAGATAGTTAAATAAATAGACAAATAGAAAGTTAGACATATAGATAGATATATAAATAGAAAGATAGACATTTAGATAGATATACAAATAAAGAGATAAACATATACATAGTTAGACAAATATATAGATAGATAGATAGACAGATCAATGGATAGACACATAGACTCATAGATTGATAGCCTAATAGAAAGATAGATAGAGAGATAAATAGATAACCAGATAGATAGATAGATATATAATAGATAAAAGATAAATAAACAGATAGATAGTTAGTTTAGTTAGTTAGATAGATAGATGAATAGATAGATATATAGATATAAAGATAGATAGATAGATAAACAAATAGATAGATAGACCTACAAATAGATCGATATATAGATTGATAGATGGATATATATATATATATATACATACATACATACATATATTTATTTATTTATTTATTTATTGATAGGCAGATTAACATAAAATAGTTAAATAGTTAGACAGATACACAGATAGATAGTTACATAGATCAAAGTTAGACATATATACATATAGACAAATAGATTGCTTGATAGATAGATATCTAGATAGATTCACAATATATAGATATAAAGAAAGATTGATAGACAGATAGAAAAATAAACATATAGACAAATAGACATATACACAATTTTATATTTTGATAGAAAGATAAATAGACTTATAGATTGATAAACTCAAAGGTAGATAGAGAGATAAAGACATAGCCATATAGACAAATAGATAGAGGGATGATAGACAGGTAGATAGATAGATATAGGGATGATAGACAGGTAGACAAATAGATAGAGGGATGATAGACATGTAGATAGATAGATAATTAGATAGATAGATAGATATATAGATATATAGATATATAGATATATAGATATAGATATATAGACAAATAGATATATAGACAATTAGATAGATAGACACAAAAACACATCTATAGATGTCAGATAGAAAGATAGACTAATAAACTGATCGAAAAATATATAGGTAGATAGTTAGATAGAAAGATACATAGACAGATTGATACATAGATAGTTAGATAGATTGATACATAGATAGTTTGACAGTTAGAAAAATACATAGATCTATAGATAGATAGATACAAAAATAGACATATAGAAATAATAAAAGAAATACATATATAAAGATAGACAAATTATCAGGTATACTAATAGACAAATAGTTATATAGAGAGATAGGTAAATAGGTAGATAGAGAGATATATAAATAGATAGATATATAAATAGATAGATATATACATAGATAGAAAAATATAAAGATAGATAGATAAATAAATAGACAGATTAACATATAAACTAATTTACTAATAGACTAATAGATATGTATTATTATTATGCCCTCTCTTTTGGCGGAGGAATACCCTTTGTACAAGCTAATACTACCCTTTTTCCCTTTTACACCCATTCTCAAAAAGAATTAAAAACCTAGCTCTATGAAATCATGCTTTTGACTCTCTTCTTTAAGTATGCATTATTTAGTATGTATACTAATTTTGATGCAATTTTCTGGACTATTTTTATTCAAGTTGTGTTTATGGTCTTTTCCTGCTTTCATAACTTTGTTTGGCTCTTTGAATAGGAGTAACTATGTTTTTTGAGCTGCTCGGTACGAGCCCCCCCCTACTTGATAGGTCACCTTCAGCTGCCCCGTTAATGCCATAAGCTTGGAGGTGTATATTCAGTCTCCTCCTGCATCATTACCATCCCAAAACGACAAAATTGTGCATAATTCCAGTTATTGTTCTCTTACCTATGTGAACCTGTTGAAGCTTCACTCCATGTCCCTTCAGTTGGGTTTGATGCTGCCCTATATAGACTCCTGTCGCCTTTACATATCAAGTTACAAGCTATTTTCTAACTCATTACATATCGAGTTACAGATGCTATTTTCTAATTCATTGCATATCAAAACCAACAAATTACAGGCAATATTTAAAGAATAAAAAAAAGCTGTCCTCAATACTAAAGCCCCCTTATGGTGCTTGACAGCTTTTCCTGCAAAAAAACCAATACAACCAATATCATATAAGCTGTAACCTTACCGACTTACCTTTGCTTCCCTGTTGGAGATTCTTTCAGAAGGTCTTCACAGCCAACTGAATTTTCTCATTCTTCAGGCAGGCTCTTTTTCCTCATCAGGACTAGTGAATTTTCTGCTAAGACTTGCCACCGCCTTAGAAGTAAGGACAATAACTCTGTCACATCCTCGGTCCTGCCCTTTACCTCCCTTTTGCTGAGTGCTTTAAATTTTGGCCTTGTTGGATATCTTCCCTGCAAAGACAGAAATTTCCCTACCCTACCCTGGACTCTACCCACTTAAAAAACTGCCATCCGTGTTAAATGATAGCTTCCTGCTGGAGGTCTATTCCAGGTTATGCTTTTTATCCTTTGCTGCTTAATTATCTTAATATTGAAGTCCCATGACTTATCTGTGTACTCATCTATATTTTTATTTATAACTATTATAGGCTTTATACAACTTTTTATATAACAGTGTTTATATAACAGCGTAAAAAACAGAATGGATATTATTATATTATATTAGCAATAGTCAAGATACATATTTTAAAAAACTTATTGTTCCTGCCCAATCCATCAGAAAGTTGAGGCTTTGTTATATCTTCATGGTTTGTTTATTTATTCTAAAATAAGGAAATCCCATTTTATCTAAACATGCTATTCCCTTTAATTTATTTGGCATGAGCTTCTCATTAAATTCTGTATCTCCTCTGGTGGTACCTATTTTTGACAGATTATCCACTAGATAATTCGCTTCTCTGTATATATGTATTATTGAGGCCTTCAGTTCATCCATAAGACTAAGAATTGCTTCTAGTTCCTCTTCATTCCTTCATAATATTTTCTTATTGATTACTGTATCAACTAGTAATTTTGAGTCTACCTGTACTTCAATGTTTTTAAAGTTAAGGTGCTTGCATAACTCTAACCCTGATTTTAATGCTCTGATTTCAGATTCTAACGCCGAAGAGGCTCTACTAGATCTGGTGAAAGCTATTTGTACTGTCCCTGTATGATCTCTTATTACCCCGCCTCCTCCTGCTATTCTAGTGTCCCTGCTAAAACTCCCGTCCGTATTTAGTGAGAGTTTACCAACCGGCGGAGCATTCCACCGTATGCATTTCGCCCTTTGCTGATTTAAAACTTTGTATGTGAGATCCCATTCTTTCTCAAGCTTCTTTTCTTGTTTCATTTCCTGAATAACTATCGGTTTTATTAGTGATATATTACATATCTCATTTCTAATATCTTTTATAATTTCTGTTAAATTCATCCTTATATTTTCAAATTTACTTTTGTTTCGAGATTTCCATATACACCAAATAATTAGATGCGGCAGTTTTTGGTTGAGCCATTTCCTGGTGGGACTTTTCGTTTTCTCCTTTTCCCATTTTTTAACTTTATCTATTAATCCATCATCCATTTTACATATTCTTTTTTCCCCTTCCATTTCTTTCCATATTTCTGCTGCAATGGGACCATTAGAAAGCAAATGATCGGTAGTTTCAACCGCTTGTAAACAACATTCACATCTAGAAGCGATGTTTATATCTTTCTTTTGTATATTTCTATCTACCGGTATAGCATTCATTAAAGCCTTCCATGTGAAGGAGCACATTTTTTGCGGTATATTTTCTTGCCATACCCATTTAAATAAAATTTGAGCCGGTTTTTTTTTTCTGACCAAGTCTTTTGCCGACTTGAGGGAAAAGTTTCCTTGTGGTGTTAACATCCATTTCCAGCCGCTCCTCTTTTTTATAGAGTGTGAGTCCACTATTTCTTTTTGTTTTTCCATTGACTTCCAACTGTTCGAGACTTTCTTAGTGGTCTTATTCTTGTTATCTAAATATCTTGCCCGCATATATTTTGCCCACAGACTATCACTTTCTTTAAGTCTCCACCAGCTTTTACAGTCCCAGGCAGCTGCCGAGTCCTAGAGGCTCATTAGTCCTAATCCTGCTTCCTCTTTCGGATAATAGATACTTTTCCAATCCTTCCAATGTAGTTTATTTTTTTCCTTGTTTTTTACCCCATAAGAAGTTGGCCATTTCCGATTCGAGTTTTTTAATAAATTTCTTAGGGGGGGTGTATCACTGATAATATGTGCGTAAGCGTGCTTTGTAATACATGTGACAGCAGTGTTATCCTTCCCCCAAAACCCAGTAACTCTTCTTTCCATCCTGCTATTTTCTTTCTTAGTTTGTCCTGAAAATCACTTAGATATTCTTCTTTCAACCTCCCCTCATATATCGGACAACCTAAATACATTAATGCCCCTTTTATTTCTGCAAATCCCGTAATCTTTTTTATTTTATCTACTAACTTTAATTTTGCATTTTTAGCAAGCATGAACTGACATTTGCTTTTATTAACCATTTGACCTGTCTCTTTTTCAAAAATTTGGAGAAGATACATAAGATTCATTAAAGACCTAATGCTAGCATTTGTAAATATTATAAAGTCATCTGCATAAGCTAAACAACCTATTCTGGGTGTATTCCTTGGTTGTCTGAATGACAATATTCTACCTTCGGATATTTTCTTATTCAAGTTACGTATTAGCAATTCTAGATAGATATCGAAAAGAAGGGGGGATAGCGGATCCCCTTGCCTTAAACTTTTATTTGGTTTAAGTTCCTCACTTAACTTTCCATTTACAAGTACTCTTACCCAATTGCTTGATATACATCTAAATATTAAATCTATGGTTAGCTCTGAAAAGCCGAACCTCCTTAACACAAAGCAAAGGGTATCCCATTCTACTCTATCAAAGGCTTTCGATAGATCTAACTTAACCACTAAGTTTTTTCCTCTAGACTTACTTCCTATCTCTTTCATCATTTCAGATGCAAGCTTTATATTTTCTATCATTAATCTATTTTTAACAAAACCCGTTTGTTCTTGAGATATTATTGAAGGTAAAATTAAGCTCAGTCTATTTTGTAATATTTTTGCCAATATTTTATAAATAGCATTACATAAACTTATTGGTCTATAATCCTCACATTTCTGTGGTGATTCTTTTTTTGGAATTAATACTATAAAAGATTTTGCCCATGCTTTTGGGATTTCCGCACCTACAAAAAAACTTGCAATTACAGGAACTAGCTCGGTTTTAATCGTATCCCAGTTTACCTGAAAGAAATAATTGTTCCAACCATTAGGTCCTGCTGCACTATCTTTATCCAGACTAAACACAGCCTCTTTATCTTCTGGTTCTCTTGGGACCAATTCCATTGATTGATTTTGAACTTCCGTAATGGTAACCCTAATCACTTGCATTAGAGAGTTATTTGTCCTACTTGACTGACTACATAATTGATTTTCAAAGAATTTTTTAAAAAGAGCTCCTATTTCCTTTTCATTTTCTACCCATTCTCCTTCTTCGTTTATTAGACCTTTAATTTTATTTTTTTGAGATTTTATTTTAGACATACTATAAAAAAATTTGGTATTACGATCCCCATCTTTTAACCATTTTATTTTTGCTCATTGTTTCCAGTAAATTTCTTCCATGTGTAGTTTCAATCTCAGTTCTCCTTTAGCCTTACTTAATTCTATTCTAGTTTCATTATTATTTGTGGAGTCAAAATCTTGCTCCAACTTGGCTACTTTTTCTTCTAGTTTTTTTAGCTCCTGATTTAATTTCCCAAAAACCTCTTTATTCCATGTTTTCAAACAAGCTTTTATCCTCAGAAGTTTGCTTGATAGAACTTGCATCGGTTTACCCTCTGCTGGCTCTTTCCAAGATTCATTAACAATTCCTGCAAAGCTCGCATGCTTTACCCACATATTTTGAAATTTAAAATTAGATGTATTACCCTGATTTTTTTGAATCGTGATAAGTAGTGGGCTATGGTCAGAACACGTTCTGTTTAGGTGTCTAAACCCCGTAGTCCCTTGTGAGGTGACCCACTTTGTGTTACACATAATCCTATCCAGACGAGCCCAGATGACTCCTCTTTTTTTCCAATTATTATACCAGGTATATTTCGAACCATTAAACTCTATTTCCATTAGATTGGTAATGGCTATTATGTCATTAAATTGTTTCATGGCTACCTTGTCTGGTGATTTACCACCCTTGTTTTCTTGAGGGCTTCTAATTATATTAAAGTCGCCTCCTATTATCCAAGGTAAATTTCTACTTGCTATATCTTTCATTTCTTCCCATAATGCCAGCTTAGATTGTTTATCATTTTTTGCATAAACTGCTGAGATTATTTGGTCTGTGCTCTTATCTAATTTGAAATGTACTATTTGTTCAGTATCTTTTAATATTTCAATATTCAATTTACTTTGCCATAAAATCCAAAGTTTGCTATTTAGATTAGCATAAGCTTTATTAAATCCTAAAATTACTCTATATTTATTTAGTTGAGCTTGCAGGACCATTGGTCCTGCAATAATCAGTAGTGAGATTTTATGTTCTTTAATTAAAAGTCTTAATCTATTTATTGTGGGGCTATTGGCTATTCCCCTAACATTCCAATATAGACATCTATCCATTAAAAACTAGTTTAGCTTGGGCTCGAGTTGTACACTTAGATTCATATGACATGTTAGCATATTTTTTCGTATTTCTTGCTGTTTTAGGAGTGTGAGGAATTTCATACCTAATCTCCTTATATTTTACCTGTTTTCCGAGCACCATAGCCATTTGCTTTAGGGCCTCCATGGATTGGGTTCTTGAAAGATTCCCCCAATCTTCATTATAAATATGTATATCATCCTTTACTTTAAACTCCGCATCATCTTGGGATACATCATCCTTATGGCTTGAAGGGAAACTAAAAATTACCGATTCATCTTCAGGAAAATCCAGAAGATCTTCATCAATCCATGCATAATCCTCAAGTTTTTCTTTCAATACAATTCTTGTTTTAGATGTTTTTTTATGTTTTCTCTTATATTTTACCTCCTCCCATCCTTTTATTAAACTAACATCATTTTCAATCCCCGAGTTAGTCTCTCTCAGGGGTCCTTCTTCTTGAATAATATTTGGATTTTCTGGAGGGATGCTTGAGTGCAAATCTCCCTTCGGCTGGTTTTGTTTTTGAAATGAAGCCTCTTCTTTCCTTACCCAATGCATCACATTCCCGCCTCCTCCTTCGTGCTGCTGCCCGTTGTTATGTTCTTCTTTCCCCACCTTGCACGAGGAATTTTTATGCCCTAGCCTCTTACATTTTGAACAGTAGGGAGGAAGGCTTTCGGGAATCACCGTTTGCCAAAACCCCTCGGCCTGTTCCCCTTCACCACTACCTATCCATATTTTTTCAGGCGGTTTAGTTAAGAGGTTTAGCTCTACACAAATGCGTGCTTTGTTCGGACTTGACATGGTTCTTGTGGCTTCATCTCGTAACATGGGCTTACCCAAACACGATGAGATTGCATAAAGAGAGGTCTCAGAGAAGAAGTGGAGTGGCAGAAAAGGCAATGTAAACAATACCGGAGCTATAGGCGCCTCTTCAAGAGGAGTGAAATCCTTTGTCCACTTCAGTATACGCATGGGGAAGCCTTCAACATGCCATAATCCACGCTGCCATAGGCGATATTGATCTTCCAGTAGAGAGCATTGCAGCACAACATGTTTGGCATCGAAATCCGCAAATTTCACCCTCCCCTTGAGCTTTAAATTATCGATAAATTTCTGAACTCCAATCGCCTGAGGCCTGCCGTGAGAGAACTTTCCAACGAGCGTATGTTCGAAAGGTTCCAAGAGCCTTTGAGATTCTTCGGCAGAGAAGGTAATGGCCGGGAAACCATTTTTGTTCCCTTGAATTCGTAAGATCGGCGCGGAGCTCTTCACCACCGAGGCAAAAGACTTATTATTTAATAATAAGTTAGATTTTTCCATTCTTACCTTGTATTGGGCTTGTTTTGAGCTTAAATGATGTTTTCTTTTTGCTTTGTTTCACAATTTAACAATTACTCAACACTATACCCTTATAATATCAAAAAACTGCAATTCCCGAAATAAAAAGTCCCTCAACTATCCCACAACAGATCTGGAGAAAAAGGTGAGAGGATTTTTACGAGAATACCAGGAAATCACTTAACAGTTTATACTGATTGTTATTATTCATGTTCTCGTAACAGTTAATTCAACAAACAATTTATCCGAAGAACATTCAACAAACAATTTGCAAATATAACAAGCTGTATCTCTCAACAAACAATTTATTCAATGTTTTCGTTATTGTTTCCAGGAAGTTCACAAAAACAGTTAAACAATAGTTCTCCCAAATAACAGTTAATTCAAGATGTTCGCAAATACGAGAGTAACTGTAACAAAATTCAATTCACTAAGCGATTTTCACAATAAATCCTTCAACAATTCACATACCCGTACATTTATTCGAGATATTCGCAAGATAGTACGTTGGAAGAAAACCCGAGAGAACCTGTATCATAAAAAACAATACACGAAGCAGTTTGCACAATAATCATTCAGCAAATTCACATAATCATTTGTTTAAGTTAATTCACAATAGAGAAAAACTAGAAGAAATCCGCGGAAGAGTTTTTGTGAGATGGATTTCGCGTTCGGTAGGTTTTCGCGTTCGCCCGATAGATGGGACTAATAGACTAATAGATAGTTGGATAGTTAGACAGATAAATAGATATATCGATATACAAATAAAAAGTTTGATAAACAGATAGATAAATTGATATATAGATAAATAGATAGATTGATTGAATTATAGAATGATAGTCTAATAGATATAAAAGATAGTTAGATAGTTAGTCAGATAGTTAGATTGAAAGATAGATAGTTACATAGATATATAGATTGACACATAGACATATATACAAATTGATACATAGACAAATAGATAGATAGCAAAATTATAGATAGATAGATAGATAGATAGATGGTAAGATAAAGATATAGATGCATATATAGATAGACAAATTGATAGATAGATATTCAAATAAAATAATAGATAGATAGTCAGATAGACATATAGATAGATTGATAGATATAAAACATGAAAGATTGGAAAATAGGTAGATACATACATACATACATATATATATATATATATAGATAAATAGATAGACAAAAAAATATTTAGATAGATAGATAAAAAATATATAGATAAATAGAGAAAAAATAGATAGATAGATAGACATATAAACATATAGATAAATAGATCGACAGATAAATTGATAGAAAAATATATAGATAGACAGTTAAATAGATTTACAGATAGATATATATATATTGATTGATAGATATACAAATAAATAAATAAATATATATATATATATATGCAGATTGATAGAAAAAAAGATAGATACATACATATGTAGACAAATAGATAGATAAGTGGAAAAGATAGAAAAATAGATAGATAGATAGATTTACACATATAACATAGTTAGCAAAGAGATAGATAGACAAACAGATGAAATACACAGATATATAGATAGATATATAGATAAATAGATAGATATATAGATAAATAGATAGATATATAGATAAATAGATAGATAAATAAATAAATAAATAGATAGATAGATAGATACACAAACATAAGATAGATAGATAGATATACTAATAGATAGATTAATATATAGACACGTAAAAACAAAGAGGTATAAATAGATAGACAGATAGATACATAGACATATAGGTAAATAAACAAATAGATAGACAAATAAATAGTTAGCTTAACATACACATAGGTAGTTAGAGAGATTAACAGAAGATAGATAAACTAATACACATAGGTAGTTAAATAGTTAGACAAATAGACAAAAAGATAGATAAACATATAGACAGATATATTGTTAGTTAGTTAGTGAAATAGATAGATAGAAAGATAAAAAGATAGATAAATTGAAAGATTGACAAATTAATAAATAGACAAATAGATACATAGATAGATAGACAAATAGAAAGATAGACATATGGATAGATATATTGATAGAGACATATAAATAAAAAGATATACAAATTGATGGATATAATATTTATATATATATAGATAGATAGATATATTGACTTATATACCAATGGATAGAAAGAAAGTTAGACATTTAGATGGATAGACAAATAGAAAGATAGGTACTTAGATAGTTACATATATTAATAGATTAACATATAGACATATAGACAGATAGATAGATAGATAGACATATAGCTAGATCGTTTGATGGATAGATATACAAATAGATATATTGATAGATAGATAGATAGACAAATAAAAAGATATACAACAGATAGATAGATATAGATATAGATATATATATATATACATATATATATATATATATATATATTTATATGTATGTAGAAAAAAGATATACATATAGACATATAGAAATATAGACGATTAGATAAATTGATATATAGATAGAAAACACATAGACTTATAAAATGAAAAACATAAAGACATATAAAGAAATAAAGAGATAGACATATAGTCAAATAGACTAATAGATAGATATATAGATAAATACATATATAGATAGATAAAAAGATAGATAGATAGACAGATATAAAGATATATATTAAGATATACAAATAGATATATAGATAAATAGATAGATATACATATAAACACATATAAAGATAATAAGATAGATAGATACGTATAAACACATATAAAGATAATCAGATAGATAGATAGACATATAGACTAATAGAAAAATAGATAGTTAGTTAGACAGATAAATAAATAGACATACATATAGTTAGTTAGTGAATTATATAGATAGACACATAAATAGATATATAGATAGACAAATTAAAATATAGAAAGAAAGAAAGATAGACCTATAGAAAGATAGACAAATAGTTTGATTGATTGATTGATGAAAAGTTAATAGATAGATAAATAGATAGACAGATTAGTAAATTGACAGATAGATAAAAAGATAAATAGATAGATAGATAGAAAAATAGGTAGATAAATAAGGAGACATTTAGACTTATAAACTAATAGACTAATGGACTAATAGACTAATAAATAGTTGGATATGTAAACATATAAATAGAAAGATTTATATAGAAATAGATAGTTAGATAAATAGACAGATATATAGATAGATAGATAGAATGATTGATTGAATGATAGATTGATAGACTCATAGACATAACGATAGTTAGATAGTTAGACAGATAAATAGATAGAAAGATAGATAGTTTCATAGATATATAGATTTAAACTTAGACATATATAAAAATAGATAGATAGGTAGATATATAGAAATGTAGATCAATAGAAAGAAAGATATGAAAATAGATATATATTTAGTTAGAGAGATTTATATACATATAGATAGATGGATAGATAGTCAAATAGATTAATAGATAGATAGTTAGATAAAAATATAGATAGACAGACAGATAGATAAATAGTCATATAAGAAGATAGGTAGATATAGAGAGAGATATATAGATATATATAGATATATAGATATATACACAAATATATAGATAAATAGATAAACAATAAAAATATTTAGATAGATTGAAAGTTAGATATATAGAAAGATATATATGCAGATAGATATATAGATATATAGATAAACAAATAATGGATACATAGAGAGATAGATAGATAGACATATAGACAGATACACATTAAGATATGCATAATCGTAGATAGATAGATATATTGATATGCTGATAGATAGATAGATAGACAGATTCAAAGATAGATATATAATTAGATTTATAGATATACAAATAGAAGGATAGATAGAGAGGCAGACAAATAGACATATAGATAAGTATATAGATATACAAATAGATAGATACATAGACTGATAGATAGATAAATAAATAGATTGATAGATAAACACATAAAAACATCGATAGATAGAAAAGAGACAGACAAAAAAATAGAATTATACATAGATAGATATATTTATAGATAGATAGTTAGTTAGATAAACAAACATAATGATAGATAGATAAACAATTAGACATATGGAGAGATATATGATTACACTAAAAGGCAACTAGATAGTTTGATAGATAAACAGATAGATAAATAGATAGATATAAAATTTGATCGTTAGACAAATAGATAGATGGACGGATAGACATATAGACATATAGATAGATTTTTAAATTGAAGATTGATAGACAGATAGATAGACAAATATATAAGTCAACAAATTGATATATAAAAAAATAGAGAGATATACAGATAGACACATAGATAGTCATATAGATAGATAAATAGATAGATAGGTTGACATACAGACAAACAGATAAATAGATAGATATTTAAATTGATAAGCAAATAGATACATAGGTAGATAGCTAGATAGATAGATAGACAAATAATTAGGTAGACATGTAGATAGACAGATAGATAGAGAGATAGACTAATAGATAGATAGATATATCTTTAGTTAGTTAGTAAATTAGTAGATAGAAATATAAACAAATAGATAGATTGAAAAATTAATAGATTGATAGATAGACAAATAGATACATAGACAGATAGACAAAAAATACAAATAGAAAGTTAGACATATATATAGATATATAGATAATGAGATAGACATATAGATAGTTATACAAATAGATAGATAGACAAATATATAAATAGACAGATAGATAGATGGATAAATTCATAGACTTATAGATTGATAGATTAATAGATAGATATAGAGATAATTAGTTCGAAAGATTATAGATTTGTAGATAGATAGATAGACAAATAGATTGATAGATAAACAAATTGATAAATAGATAGATACACAAATAGATAGATAGACATATAGATAGATATATAGACAGATAGACAAATAGACATATAGATAGATATATTGTTCGTTAGTTTTTTTTTTATGAAAGTTGTTTATTAATTTTAACCCTCTCTTTTGGCGGAGGAATACCCTTTTTACAAACTAAAATCTACCCTTATCCCTCTTACACCCATACACTTAATGGAAAAAACAAAGAACCAAGCCTAATTTTAATATGTGTATGTGTGCTCGCTTTGAGCTTATTTGTTTAAAGATCTTGAGTTATTTTTAACTCGGTTATATACCCACTTCCTTGATATTAACTTGTCCTTCATGAACCTCCTTCTATAAGTCAGTTGACGGCTCCAAAGCCTGCATAACAAACATTTTTCTGCATAGGGATTTATCTGCATAGGGATTTTTCTGCATAGGGATTTTTCTGCATAGGGTCTCTGCATAAACACCCTTCCTGCTACACTTTTTCTGCATAGGGAGCTACACTTTTTCTGCATAGGAAGCTACACCTTTTCTGCATAGGGATTTTTCTGTATAGGGATTTTTCTGCATAGGGTTTTCTGCATAAACACCCTTCCTGCTACACTTTTTCTGCATAGGGAGCTACACTTTTTCTGCATAGGGAGCTACACCTTTTCTGCATCAGCCATTTTTCCAGCCCTTTGAGTCTTGCTCCCTATAGTTCTTCACGTTCCGGTGCCTTGACTTTCACTATATATGCTGCACTCTACACTTAATATGCTATTACAAGACTTGGCTAACCCTTTCTCATGTATGCTGTATAATACCTGCGCTGCTAAGAAAACCAAGAAAACAAAGCCAAATATACATACTATTTCTTTTCTCCCTCCAAGATCCTTTCTACACAAACCTGTAACTGTAGGGACAGAAATTCCCCTACCGACTGCCTCAATACCTTCTAACAACTTAATTTTCGCTATATTGCCCTCCATGATCTGCTAAGAAAACCAAGAAAACAAATATACATTCTTCTAACACCTTCCTTTGCTTAACTTCTGGAATTCATTGCCGTATCCCAGCAACTTTGCGCTCCATTTTTCTCCCATAGCCGCTACATTTCTGAACCCTCGTTGAACCTTAGCAAATCTGAAATTTGCTTCCTTAATGACAGCAATACCTATTCTATACCCCAACGTCTAATGTTCTAGCATCCTAACTACTTAATTAACACATGACTTTGCAACATTGTTCTCATAAGCATAAATAAAGCTTTAAACATACAATAAACAAAGAAATAAAGCAAATGAGGTTTAGACTGCATGTGCCAACAAATCTTGCCTCCCAATAAATGAAGCTTTGAGTGAGCTGCGCTGCTAAGAAAGACAAATACATCAATACCATATTCCCCAAGAGAACCCCATTTTTACCGTTAACCTTTCCTCTTCTGTTATACCTATATAATCTATTAATATTTAACTGTCTCTCACTTTCTACCCTTGCTAACTCTTACATAGGGAATTGCATTCTTATCAAGATCTACTAGGCCTTTTATTTTTATCGGCAGAGTAACCTCATCATATTCTGCTTCTCCTTTTTGCGATCCTAGCCTTGCAAGATTGTCTGCCGGGGTGTTTAGCTCTCTATATATATGTAATATTGATGCATTCAGTTCTTCTATGAGATTCAAAATAATTTCTAATTCCTCTTCATGTTTCCAAAGAGATATTTTCTTTGTTACTAAATTGACTAATAACAATGAATCTACCTGTATTTGAATATTCTTATAGTCTAATTTTTTATAAACAGTTAAACCTAAATTTAATGCCCTAATTTCTGAATGTAGAGCCGAGGCTGCTACACTAACTGTAGTAAAAGCTTTCATAACTGTCCCTGTAGAATCTCTTATTAAACCACCTCCCCCCTGCTATACATGTGTCCCTATTAAAGCTTCCATCCGTATTTAAGGAGAGTTTTCCTTCCGGAGGTTTGTGCCAAGAGATACTTTTTGCCCAATATTGTTTATTTATTTTTATATTTAGGAATCATTCCCGTTCTACTTTCTTTTCTTTGTCTATTTTATTTAAAATTACAGGGTTAAAATTTGAAATATTACTTATTTCCTGCCTGATTTCTTGTGATATTGCATTCGTGTCCATTTTCTTTCCTTCAAACCTACTCCTATTTCGAGCCTTCCATATACACCATATTATTACATGTGGTAAGTACATATTAAGCCAAATTCTAGTAGGATTAGTAGAGATTACTTTTTCCCATGTTTTAATTCGTTCAATTATACCATCTTCTCTTTTAATGATTTGCTTTGTTTCATCAAATTTCTTCCAGACCTGTATGGCGATTTTACCTTTCGAAAATAGGTGATCCATAGATTCTTCTTCCTCTAAGCAGCATTCACATCTAGACACCAAGTTAATGCCCTTTCTTTGAACATTAGTATCCACAGGTATTGCATTTGTAGTTACTTTCTATGCTAGCGAGCACATTTTCTGTGGTATACCTGCCCTCCAGACCCATTTAGATATAGATTGAACATGCTTTTTTTTCCTAATTAATTCCTTTACCGATTTGAGTGTAAAATTACCTTGTGGTGTTAGGATCCATTTCCAACCACTCTTTTTTAATATTGAGTGGGATTCTACTTTTTCTTTTTGTTTTTCCAAGGCTTTCTAATTATTTGAAACTTTCTTAGGCCGCTTTTCTAAATATCTTGCCCTCATATATTTTGCCCAAAGACTATCATTTTCCTTTAACCTCCACCATCCTTTGCAGTCCCATGCGGTGGCCATATCTTGTAGAGAGATTATTCCTAAACCTGCCTCTGCTTTTGGATAACAAATATCTCCCTAGTTTTTCCAATGAGTTTTATTCTTCCCTTCTTTTTTACCCCATAGAAAATTTGCCATCTCCATTTCTATTTTATTTGTGAATTTCTTCGGAGGGTGTATTACTAATAGGATATGAACCAGTGTGCTTTGAAGCACGTTCGAAATTAATGTAACCCGTCCCCCAAATCCTAGTAAATCCTCTTTCCAACCTGCTATTTTCTTTTGCATTTTTTCTTGCAGCGGTGCTAAATATTCCTCTCTCAATTTTCCTTCAAATATTGGGCAGCCTAAATAAATTAAAGCTCCCTTATTTTGGGTGAAACCAGTTAAATTTTTAGTTTTGTTTATATCTCTCTCCAAAGCTTTTTTTCCCAGTATAAACTGGCACTTCTTTTTATTTACCACCTGACCTGTTTCTAATTCAAATAGTTGTAATAATTCTATAAGGTATATTATTGATCTTTTACTTGCATTTGTGAAAATTATTAAATCATCAGCATAGGCCAAACAACCTATTCTCGGAGTGTTTTTAGGTTGTCTAAAAGGTAAAATTTTTCCTTCCGACATTCTTTTGTTTAAATTAATAATAAACAATTCTAGATATATATCAAATAGTAAGGGGGATAAGGGGTCTCCCTGCCTTAGACTTCTTTTTGGTTTAAATTCTTCACATATATTTCCATTTATAATAATTCTAACCCAAACATTCGAAACACATCTATAAATTAAATCTATGCATAATTCGGAGAAACCATATTTTCTTAGTACAAAGCAAAGTACATCCCATTCAACCCTGTCAAATGCTTTGGACGAATCCAGCTTGATTGCTAGATTGTGCCCTCTTGTTTTAGCTGAAATGTTTTTCATCATTTCTGATGCTAACCTAATATTTTCAATCATCAGTCTGTTTTTAACAAAACCCGTTTGCTCTTGTGAGATTATTAATGGCAGAATATTACTTAACCTGTTCTGAATTATTTTGGCTAAAATCTTATAAATCGCATTAACAAGCTTATTGGCCTAAAATCCTCACATATCTGAGGTGCGTCTTTTTTCGGAATAAGAACTATGTATGAGTTTGCCCAGGCTTTATGGATATCTTCACCGACGAAAAACCTGGCGATTGCTAAAACTAGATCATGTTTAATAATAATCCAATTTAACTGATAAAAATAGTTATTCCAGCCATCTGGACCCGCTGCACTATCTTTATCAAGATTAAAAACCACATTTTTTACCTCTTCCTCCTATGGTATATTTTCCATCATTTGATTCTGATCTTGTGTAATGGAAGCCCTGATCTCCTGTATTAAGGAGTTCCCTTCGTGAGACACATGCCCACATAAGTGTGATTTAAAAAAAATCCTCAAAGAGAGTTCCAATTTGCTTGTCTTCTTCTATCCATTTTCCTTCCGTATTCTATTTTTCTGAGTTTTTATTTTACTCATATTATGAAAAAATTTAGCGTTTCTATCTCCTTCTTTTAGCCATTTAATTTTTGTTCATTGTTTCCAATATACCTTCTCCATATGTAATTTTAAGCTCAATTCAGCTTTAGCCTTATTTAATTCTTGTCTAATCTTATCATCATTTTTATTATCATATTCAATTTCTAATTTTTCTACCTTCTCTTCTGCTTGTTTTATTTTCAGATTTATATTCCCAAAAACCTCCTCATTCCATGATTTTAAATGTTTTTAAAGTCTATTTAACTTGAACATTAGAACCTGCATCGTTTTACCCTGTGCTGGCTCTGACCAAGATTCTTTCACCAATTTTTCAAATTCTGGATGCTTTCCCCACATATTTTGAAATTTAAAGCTTCTTATGCTCCTTTTATTATGATGAATAGTTATAAGAAGTGGAGAATGATCTAAATAGGTTCAGCTTAAATGCCTAAGCGATGTAGATCCGTGCGAGGCTGCCCACTTAGCATTACACATTACCCTATCCAGTCTGGCCCAAATTACCCTTCTTTTACTCCAGTTGTTACACCAGGTATAATTTGAGCCCGTATAAGCTATCTCCATTAGACTTGATTTAGAGATCACCTCATTAAATTGAGACATTGCTATTGTGTTAGGAGTTTTTCCTCCCTTCTCTAAAGAACTTATAATTACATTAAAATCTCCTCCTATTAACCAAGGAGTATTTTTTGATGCTATATCCCGCATTTCCTCCCATAAAACTAACCTAGCTTTTTTATCATTTTTAGCATATACCACCGATATTATATCTTCTGTATTTTTATTCATTTTAAAGTGTATTATTTGTTATGTGTCTTTTAATATTTCAATGTCTAGATTATTATGCCACATTAACCAGAGTTTACTATTTAAATTAGAAAATGAATTATTAAACCCTAATATTCTACTATATTTTATTTTTTGATCCTGTTGTGTCATAGGTTCTGCTATAGCTACTAAAGCAATTTTATATGTTTTAATCAGATTTTTAAGCCTATTTATCGAAGGGTTATTTGCCACCCCTCTAATATTCCAATACATATATCTATCCATTAAAACCTAATTTGGATTGTAATCTAGTTATGCATTTTGAATCATATTTTTTATCTTTCCTCATATTTCTCGTACTATTGGGAGGAATAGATTGAGATAATACATTATATTTTTCTAGTTTACCGAGTTGCATAGCCATTCTCTTTATGGCTTCCATAGATTGAAATTTATTTAAATTTTCACCAATTTTATCGTACATTTCTAAATCATCCTTCCCTTCTCCTAAATAACTTTCTTTCTTAACTTCCTCTATCCCTAATTGAGGACAACTAAACACCTCCGAATCTTCATCCGGAAAGTCTAGGAGATCCTCCTCTATCCAGCTATAATCTTCTATTTTTTCCTTTAACACCCTTCTATGTTTATTTTTCCTAGCAATTTTTCTTCTAAATTTCACCACCTCCCATCTCTCTTCCTTATTCTCTTCATTACTACCCTCTATGCTTACCTCCCTAATGCTTCCATCTCCCTCCTCCTCCAAGAAAAAACTCCCATTCTCTCTCCTACTCTCCTCTTCTTCATCCCCTAAACCTAGAGGTTTCGGGGCCACATCTTCCTTCCTTATCCATGTTTCTACTTTTCTTATTGCAGCTACTTCCCCTTTCACCTTTCCTAACAGCTCTCTACCTATTTTACATTCAGATTTATCATGCCCAAGCCTATTACAGATTAAGCAATATGAGGGCATGTTTTCGGGTATGACATTTTGCCAATAGCCATTGTTCTGCCCATCTTCTCCCTCTCCTATCCAAATTTCATTAGGCAGAGGAGTAAGGAGATTACACTCTACACATACCCGAGCCTTACTAGGCCGAGTTAATGTCACAGTGGCCTCATCCCGAAGCAAAGGTTTGCCCAAACAAGAGGATATCGCATAGAGAGGATTAGCATTAAACAGGTATATAGGGAGGTTCGGCAAAGAAAACCAAACAGGAGCAACTGGCGCCTCCACCTTTGGGCTGAAGTCCTTCGTCCATTTCAGCATGCGCATGAGAAAACCACTTACTTGCCATGCTCCACGGTGCCATATGCGATAATAATCATCAACTGAAAAACACTGAATAAACACATGTTACCCGTCATAATCGGCCAGCTTTACCCTTCCCATGAGCTTCAGAGAGGAGAAGAACTATTGTATATCACTCGGGCGAGGCCTGCCGTGGGAGAATTTGCCGATAAGCATGTATTGATAAGGCTCCTTGAGCTTTTGTAACTCGTCGGCTGAAAAAACGATAACGGGGTTCCCGTTTTTTGCTCCATAAGTGCCTGAGTATGGTGCGGGATCCTTTATTATCAAGGCAAATGATTTATTCTATGTGAATAAATCATTTTGCTCCATTTTGCACTTGAAAGGAGCTTGATTTGAGCTCGAATGGCGGTTTTCTCTCTCTAGAAATAGGGATTTTCACTCTCTACGGGTTGAGAGCTTCTTCTTCCCCACAAATTTTTGAACTCCTTGATGTAACTTCCTTATTGTTCGTTAGTAGTGAATTAGATAGATACAAAGATAAACACATATATAGATAACTAGATTGACAGATTGATAGAGAGATAAATAGATAAATAGACAGATAGATAATTAGATAAATAGAAAGTTAGACATATATATAGATATAAAGATAATTAGACAAACATATAGATAGTTTGACAAATAAATAGATAGACAAATATATAGATAGACAGACAGATTGATGGATAGATAGATAGATAGATATACAACTATATTTATATATAGACTTATAGATTGATAGACTAATGGAAAGATAAAGAAAAAGATTGCTAGAAAGATAGATAGATTGGTAGATAGATAAATAGAAAAATAAATAGATAAATAGATTAACAGATTGACATATTAACAAATATATAGATACACATATAGATTGATAGACATATAAATAGATATATAGGCAGATAGATAAATAAATAAATAGATATATAATTAGATAGATAGATAGATAGGCAGATCGATTGTCTAATAGATACACAAATAAATATGCAGATAGATAGACAAATAGATAGAAATATAGATACAAAAATAAATATAATAAAAGATATACAGACATATAGAAAGATAAGTAGATATACTGATAAATAAACAAATAGACAGAGAGATATATAAATAGATAGAAAGTTAAATAGACATATAGAAATACAGAGAGATAAATAGATAGATAGATGGAAAGATAGATAGATAGATAGATAAAATTATAGATAGACAAATAGATAGATAGATAGACACGCAGATAGACAGAAAATAAATAGTCAAATAGAAAGTCAATTAAAAAGACTAGTAGATAGATAAATAAATAAATAGAAAGACGAATAGATAGATAGATATATGGATGGATAAATAGAAAAATAGATAGACAAATAGATAGTTATATAGATGGATAAAAAGATTGATAGATAGATACATAGATAGATAGATAGATGAATAAATAGACAGTCAGATAGATAGATAGATATATATATATATATATATAGGTAGATACATAGATTGATAGATAGGCAGATAGATAGATAGATAGGTATATAGTTAGAATAATAGATTGATAGACAGATTGATAATTAGAATAATAGATAGATTGATAGACATATTTTAATACAAATTGATAGATTGATTGATAGAAAGATAGATAGAAAGATTGATATACATATAGATAGATAGATAAATATATATATATTTATATAGATAGAAAGACAAACAAACAGATAGAAAGATAAATAGGTAGAAGGATAGTTAGATAGACATAGATATGCAGATAGATAGATAGATAAACATATAGATGAAATAAAAGATATATAGATAGATAAAAAGATAGATAGATAAATAGATAAATTTATTGATAGACAAATAGATTGATAGATATATAGACAAATAGATAGATAGATAAATAGAGAGATTAATAGATAGATTGAAAGATATAAAGACAGACTAATAAGATAGAAAAATAAAAAGACATATAGATAGAAAGATATATAGAATGATAGATATAAAGATAGATAGACAAATAGATAGATATATAGATAGATAGATAGACAATTAGATATATATATATATATAGATAGATAGAAAGACATTTAGATATAAAAAATAAATTGATAGATATATAGACAGATTGATAGAAAGATATATAATTAGATAGATAGGAAAATATATAAACAAATATATATAGAAAAAGATAGATAGATAGACAAATAGATAGACAAGTAAATAGATGGAGAAATATATAGATAGATAGATTAATAGATAGATAAAGATATAGATAGATTAATTGATTGAATGATAGACACATAAACATATTAAGATAGATAGATAGATAGTTAGTTAGTTAGACAAATAGATGTACAAACAGATAGATTGATTCAAAGATATATTTATAGATAGTTAGTTAGACAAATAGATGTACAAACAGATAGATTGATTCAAAGATATATTTATAGATAGTTAGTTAGAAAGATAGATGAACAAATAGATAGACAATAAGATAGATAGATAGACAAATAGATAATTAGACAGATAGAAATATAGATAGACAAATAGATAGACAGATAGATAGTAAAATAGTTAGATAGAAAGAATGACAGATAGATAGACATATAGATTGATTGATAGATAGTTAGATATATTGATAGACACATATATAGATATATTGATAGAAGGATAGTTAGATAGAAAGATAGAAAGAGATAAAGATAGATATATAAATAGATAGATATATAGATCGATAGATGGATAGATAAATAGATGAAAAGATAGACAAATAGATAAATATATAAATAGATAGAAAGATAGGTAGACATATTGATTGATAGATAGAAAAATATGGAAATAGATAGTCTGGTTGATCAATAGATTGATTGATACATTATAGATAGATTGATAAATAGATTGATAGACAATTTGATAGATAGATTAATAGATATATTGATAGCCAAATAAATTAATAAATAAATATATAGATATATTTATATAGATAAACACATATATTGACGGATAGATAGAAAGATAGATCGATAGATAAATAGATAGATTATTAGAAAGTCAGGTAGATAGATAGATTGATAGATTGACTGATAGATAGACATATATATAGAAAGATAGATAGATAGATAGATAGACAGATAGATTAATTGATAGACATATAGATCGATTGATATATAGATAGACAGATAGTTAGATAGATAGATAAAAGATAGATAAAAGATAGATAAACAAATAGATAGATAGATAGAAAAATAAATATACAGATATAAAGATAGATAGATATATAGGTGGATAGATAAACATATAAATATACAGATATATTGATTGATATATAGATAGAGAGATCGACTGATAGATGGATAGAAAGATATAGATATAGATAGATAAATATTAGAGAGTTAGACAAATAGTTAAACATATAGATAAATAGATAGATAGATATAGAGATAGATAGAGAGATAGATAGATGGATATGTATACAAATAATAATACAAATTGATATATAGATAAACGATAAATAGATAGATAGATAGACACATATATAGTTTGATAGATAGATAGATCGATAAAAAGATAGATAGATAAATATATAGATACATAGACAGATAGACACACAGATAAACACATAGATAGATATATAGAAAGACAAATAGAAATGCAAATAGATAGATATATAGAAATATAGTTATAGAGTTAGATACCAATACAAATAGTTAGATAGATAGATAGACAAATAGATAATAGATAGATAGATATACATATTGATAGACATAAAAATAAACATATAGATATATAGACAAATAGTTAGAAAGATTGATAGACAAATTGACACAAAGTTAGGTAGATAGATAAATAGATAAAAAGATAGACAGATAGATTGTCATATAGATAGATAGATAATCTGATAAATTTATAGATAGACACATAGATAGATAAATAGATAGACATATAGAAATACAAATAGATAGATATATATTAATATAGATAAAAAGTTAGATATCAATACAAATAGATAGATAGATTGATACACATAAAAATAGACATATAGATAGATAGATAAATAGATAGAAAGAATGACAGACAAATTGACACATAGTTAGGTAGATAGATAAAAAGATAGGCAGTCATATAGATAGATAGATAGATAATTAGATAAACAAGCACATGGACACATAGATAAACACATAGATAGATTGATTGATAGATAGATGGATAGATAAACAGATAGACAGACATACAGACAGATAGATAGAAAGATAGATACACAAGCAGATAGACAAGCAGATAGACAGACAAATTGATAGATTATTATACATACTAATACACAGAAAGATTGACAGAAAGATAGATAGATAGATTGATAGACAAATAGACAAACATATAGATTGTCAGATAGAATGATAGATAGATAGATAGATAGATCGAAAGATAGATTAAAAGATAGATAGACAAGTAGATAGACAAACAAATAGATAGACATATAGAAAGGTAGATAGAAATATAGATAGAAATACATTTAGATTGAGTGATAGATAGATAATTAAATAGATATATAGATAGACAAATTGATAGTGAGTAATAAAGATATTTAGACATATAGACAGAGAGCTAGTTAGACAGATTAATAGACAGATAGATATATAGATAGATAAATATATATACTGATAGATAGTCACAAAAAAAGATAGATAGATAGTAGATACACAGATATATAGACAAATAGACAGGTAGATAGTGATAAAATAGACAGATAGATAGACATATAGGTTGAAAAATAGATAGACAGAAAGATAAAAAAGCATATATAAAGATAGATAGATAAATAGATAGATTAAAAAATAGATTAACAATAAATAGACAAATAGATAATACAATAAAAATTATATCAATAAGGACAAAATTAACTTTTTTTATGATGTATTAATTTTTAAAAAAATTATACAAAAGTTTTCTAAACTTTTTAATTAAGAAACTTTAAAATTTGTATTAAAGTAACATTACATAATTAATTCATAAGTATAATAATTTTTTTCGATATTTTAAAAATTAAATTAACATACACTAAAATTTCTACTAATATAAATGTAAGATTATTCATTGTATTATAAAATAAAAAATATATTCAAAAATATTTGAATTGACAAATAAACTAGTAAATATTAATATTATTATACGTATAAAAAAATTTTATTATTATAGGATACTCAAAAAAAAATAATTAATACAAAATTTAAAAATCTTGAAATATAATAAAAATATAAAATTTTTCAATAAAGTTAAAAAAAATAAATTAATATTTAAAATAAATACATAAATGTGTGCCCCTACTAAAATTTAAAAGAACTAAATAATTGAGAAATATTTTTACTATTAGCTTTTAATATTAAGTCTTATTAAAATAATAAATATAACTTTTTTTAATTATCTTCTCACTTTAAGTAATTTTTTGAATTTAAAAAATTATTAATGATATCAAATAATATGAAATTTTATCCCTTTAAAATTATTTCATATTATCATCATAAAAATTAATATGAATTCTCAAAAATTTATAACCATAAAATATAAATTTTTATATATTTGTTAACATTAAGAGTATTTTATAACTCTTATGAGAGTGGCTAGAAGACAAATCATCTTTTCATGTAAGTATTATTATATGAAGTTTGTTAATTTTGTAGCTATTTGATATTTTTTTATAAGGCTAAGCATATATATATATATTTTTTAAATTATTTATATATTTATTGTTTAATTAATATTATAATAAAAAATTGTAAGGTGTTTGTTTTTCATGTGTACCTTGCTACACGCACATTAATTTTATTGAAAAATTTTTGATAGTAAATAAAATAAATGAGTCTTTTTGTATTATATATATATTTTGTTTATTTAATGTTTTAATAATTAAAAATATAAATATTTTTGTAATATATATATATTCACTTGTTGTCAAGACTCAAAAGACAACTCTAACAAGTGAAGCGCAAGTCCTCTGCAGTCCATGATTTTTCTCTCGACATCGACGCATCAAAACTTAATCGAAGATAAATAATAATTTGTTATTGATTTGAGCAACGTTTTATACCCTAATTCTTCATCGATTATCTTAATGCAAGCATGTGCGTTTTGATTCTGTTATTTCTATTACTGAAATTCTTCCTCATTAATTACCATGGTATGCTTGGATTGCTTATATAAACTTATTCATATACATACTTCATTCATTTGTGATATAATGCATTCTAATTGTGTGGATGTTGATGGTGTATAGTAGGTATGCCGACTTGATATCTACATCAATATACATAACTATATATAAACAGTATACATAAACAATATACATAAACATAAGTGTATTTTATATTAAACGTAACTATACATCAATATGCATGTGTGATATACTTTGAATTTCTTATATAAGTGTATTTTACAATATCTATAACTATAATAATAGTATACATGAACATAACTATATATAAATATAACAATGTATTTTTAATATATATATAACTATATATAAATGTATTTAACAATATGTACATCAACATATTTTTATATATAAATGTATTTATTTACATTAATATACATAACTACATATAAACATGATACATAAATAGAATACATAAACATAATAAGGTATGCCGACTTGATATCTACATCAATATACATAACTATATATAAACAGTATACATAAATAGTATACATAAACTTAAGTGTATTTTATATAAGTGTATTTAAACATAACTATACATCAATATGCATGTGTGATATAATTAGAATTTCTTATATAAGTGTATTTTACTATATCTATAGCTATAAAAATAGTATACATAAACATAACTATATATAAAA
Organism: Sapria himalayana; assembly: GCA_029783825.1. Lineage (NCBI taxonomy): Eukaryota > Viridiplantae > Streptophyta > Magnoliopsida > Malpighiales > Rafflesiaceae > Sapria > Sapria himalayana. The sequence goes on from JAREIK010000611.1 coordinate 27,367, forward strand.
ATAACAAAATATATGTAATATACATACATACATATATATATATATATATATATAAATGTATTTAACAATATGTATATCAACATATTACTATATATAAATGTATTTATCTACATTAATACCTATACATAGCCATATGTCTAATTATATTTAATTACATGAAAAAATATATATAACTACATCTACGTGTATATCTACAAGCTTCATAAACTTAATATCCATTCATATCATTCATCTCATTCATACAAATTTTTTTTTGGATATTGTATAAATCATTATCATTTTCCCATATATTTTATGAACTTAAATTTAATTTTTTCAATCTTAAATGCTTTTTATTGTTTTTTATATGTGTGTATAAATCATTATGATTTAATATGTTTAGTGTTTGCATTTTTGTTTTACTTAATTCATTTAACTAAAATTGATTTCTAATAAAATGTTCATTTGTTAATATTCATTTTGTAAATTTTAAAACAAATAAAAATATGTTTGTGTAATAAATATTATAAAAAATTTCTAAAAATATATATGAGATGTAATTTCAAATTACAAAGATAAAACTTTAAAAATAAAATTTATTTATAGAATAAAATTTTCACTTCATAATATTTAATATGTTATATTTATTATAAATAAATAATGTTTGAAATGTATCTATTAATTACAAAAAAAATATTGTAATGTATTAAATTTGAAAAAAAAAATTTAAAAATAATTATTTAAAAAAATAAATTCATATATTTAATCGTCATTTATTTATTTTGAATAAAATAAAAAATAATAATTACTTGTAGAAAAATTTACTCTTGTATTTATATGGTAATCTATTTTGTTTGAACATAATTAAAGAAATAATTGATTTTTTACAAAATAATAAATGCATGTATTTATATGCACTACATTATATTTGTTTGAATTGTAAAGTTTCTAAAAATTTATTAATAACAATAAATAATAGGTAAAAATTTATCATAGACATTAATATTTTAATAAAAAAATTATATTGAAAAAGAAAAACAATATTATCTATTTATGAACTATATTTTAATTTTAAATATAATTGTAAAACCAAAATAATTTACAAATATGCCAACTTCATTTATTTATATGAGTATAATGATAGTTATTTTAATATAAATATTAAAAAAAACAACAATTTGAATAAAATAGAAGTTTATATATTTAATCCATAATTTGATTTTATGCATTAATATGCTTCACACACACACACACACAAATATTTGTTTTAAATATAAAGAATTTACAATATTTTATAAATTGTGTACAATATATAATATTTTATTTTAATTAAATTTTCAAAATCAAAAAATTTTAAATACATGTACACACACATACACACATATATAATAGTTTCATGTGTAACTTTAAAAATATATTACTTATATAGGTATATGTGTGTGTTTATGTAGGTGTAAAGTAGTATATGCATGCATACAAGTATATACACACTACTTTTAAAATGTAGATACATGTGTGAATATATACACAATACAAAAATGTGTATGCTAATATATAATGTATACTAATGTATATGGATGTATAAATGTGTGTAGGTTAGTCTATATGCACATTATATTCATACATATATATGTAAATATCATCATTAATTATGAGAAGAAAAATACTTACGCACATAAATATTAAAATGTTCCACAAATTCATGAAAGCGGGAGCAAAAAGTGACATTATTGCAAGATACTACTAATTTCCCATCTATAACACTTTGCCTCAAAATTTGATCAGATTACTACTTGCAATGATAAGGTTCATTCAATACTATATATCATGGAGTTACATTTTCATCCAATACTATAATTTGTTCAAATAAAAAATTTTATCTAATATCTTCTTCAACAACTCTTCTATCTTTTTTTCTAGTCTTGATAAGCTATTTTTAATTTTGATTATATGTGCATTTCTTATCTAATATCTTTAGTTCAAACTATTGTAATAGTAAAATACATCAAATCAATCTAGGCCTGACATATTTCTTTTCTATGAGATATTTGATTATAGAATTTATAGTATATTTTATGACTTTGGTTCCTACTAAATATGATATTAATTTGCCAAGAGAAAAGATTTTTGATGCAAGTTCTTTCTCTATAGTGGTGTAATTCAATTGAGCATTTTAGAATGTGTTGTTATCATAGTATATTATAACTATTTATAAATATTTTATAAATTGATAAAACTCTTCAAAATTATATTTAACTATATTTGTAACTATGTAAACTATTTTTATAACTATATTAATAACTATATATAACTATTTTTTCAACTATATAATATTTTATAACTATATGAGTATTTCTAAAAAACTATATTTTTAATAAAATATATCATATGTATAATAATATATAACTATATATAATTGTATATTACTAAATGTATGACTATAAAAATGTTATATATAAGTATATCTTTAACTAAATACATATTTATAACTATATGTGTATAACTATATATAAATATTTGTATGACTATGTAATACTCTATATAATTAAATATAATTATATTTGTATATATGTATACCTATATGATTTCATATAATTAAATTTATATATTTATTTATAACTTTGTATATATTTATGTATAAATACTTATAACTACTTGTATGAATATATCTATATATAATTATATGTTTAACTATATATAACTCTATTTTTAATTATATATACTAAAGGTATAAGAACATATAGAGGTTAACCTCTCTGTCTGGTGACCATCTCATGAGGTTTATTAATTCTGTTTCTTTCTCTCATCAGATCTCTTTACTGCCATACGACAAAGGGATTGAGATTTAGTGGAATAAATGAGGTTTATGTTCACAAAGCTATTCAGTAGGCTGTTTTCCAACAAGGAGATGAGGATTTTAATGCTAGGTCTTGATGCTGGAGTTAAGACAACCATTCTGTATAAGTTGAAGCTTTGTTAAAGTGTCACCACAATTCCTTCTCTTGTCTTCAATGTAGAGATTGTTGAATACAAAAACATCAATTTTACTTTGTGGGATGTTGGGGGTCAAGACAAGATTTGCCCTTTCTGGAGGGATTACTTCCAAAATACCCAAGGTCTCATATTTTTGGTGGACTGCAATGATAGAGATCGAGTTGTTCGAAGCCAGAGATGAGTTGCATAGGATGCTAAACAAGGAAAAGCTTCGAGATGCAGTTTTGCATAGTGTTTGCCAATAAGCAAGATCTTCCCAATGTGATGAATGTAGCTAAAATTACTGACAACTAGGACTTCACTCTCTTCTCCAATGCCATTGGCACATTTAGAGCACCTGTGCTACTTGTGGCAAGGGCCTCTACGAGGGTCTTGATTACTTTTCCAATTACATTGCCAGCAAATCATAAACAATTTTAGCAGGATGAGGAAACCTTTGTTGACATATCTGGATGTGGATCTAATCGTTGCCTATTTTGCTTGAGTTTTGTTCTGTTATGTGGATGACATCACATGTTTCTAGGGTGATTCAAATTGTATTTATATTTATATATTGCACGCCTTAAATACTAGATCGCATTTACTTTGTTCTGATCTGTTACAAGCCGAACTTGTTTGTTTTCTATTTTGTGTCTTTTTGCCATTGAATCCCAAAGGTATAAGAACATATAACTATTAATAATTATCTTTGACTATATGTATAACTATAAAATATTATACATAACTATATTTAAAAATATAATTAACAACATATATTTTATATACATTTGTATAAATTAGTATATAAAAATGTATTTTACCATATATATACCTATAGATAACTATATGCATACATATATAAAATTATATAAAAAATATATATGTGCATACATGTATTAATATATGTATAACTATATGTGTAACTATTTGTATAACCACATGTAACTATATTTATAATTAAATGTATAATTACATACAACATTATGTTTACCTATATGTGTATAACTATATATAAATAGTTGTATAACTATATATAAATATTTGTATAACTATATAACACTTTATATAATTAAATATAACTATATTTGTAACTATGTATACATATATGTGAATCTATATATTTATTTATAACGTTATATATTTATGTATAACTATTTGTATGAATATATTTATATATAACTATATGTTTAACTAAATAAAAATATTTATAGCTATATATACTATATGTATAATAACACATAACTATAAATAATTGTATCTTATTATATGTATAACTATAAAAGCTTTATACATAACTATATTTAAATATATATTTTACAACTTATATTTAATATTCATTTGTATATATTAGTATATAAAAATATATTTTTTCATACCTATACCTATACATAACTATATGTTTAAATATATAAAATTATGATATACCTACATGTATAAATATAGTATACCTTTATGTGTAACTATATGTATAACCACATGTAACTATATTTACAATTACATGTAGAACAACATACAACATTATGTTTAATTATATGTGTATAACTATTATAAATATTTGTAAAACTAAATAAAACTTTATATAATTAATATAACTATATTTCTAACTATTTATACATATGTGTATACATATTATAAATCTAAATATTTGTTTATAACTTTTATAAATTATT
>JAREIK010000611.1:34988-209988 GCA_029783825.1 Sapria himalayana
TTTTATTTTTCTATCTTATTAGTCTGTCTTTATATCTTTCAATCTATCTATTAATCTCTCTATTTATCTATCTATCTATTTGTCTATATATCTATCAATCTATTTGTCTATCAATAAATTTATCTATTTATCTATTTATCTATCTATCTTTTTATCTATCTATATATCTTTTATTTCATCTATATGTTTATCTATCTATCTATCTGCATATCTATGTCTATCTAACTATCCTTCTACCTATTTATCTTTCTATCTGTTTGTTTGTCTTTCTATCTATATAAATATATATATATTTATCTATCTATCTATATGTATATCAATCTTTCTATCTATCTTTCTATCAATCAATCTATCAATTTGTATTAAAATATGTCTATCAATCTATCTATTATTCTAATTATCAATCTGTCTATCAATCTATTATTCTAACTATATACCTATCTATCTATCTATCTGCCTATCTATCAATCTATGTATCTACCTATATATATATATATATATATATCTATCTATCTATCTATCTGACTGTCTATTTATTCATCTATGTATCTATCTATCAATCTTTTTATCCATCTATATAACTATCTATTTGTCTATCTATTTGTCTATTTATCCATCCATATATCTATCTATCTATTCGTCTTTCTATTTATTTATTTGTCTATCTACTAGTCTTTTTAATTGACTTTCTATTTGACTATTTATTTTCTGTCTATCTGCGTGTCTATCTATCTATCTATTTGCTATCTATAATTTATCTATCTATCTATTATCTTTCCATCTATCTATCTATTTATCTCTCTGTATTTCTATATGTCTATTTAACTTTCTATCTATTTATATATCTCTGTCTATTTGTTATTTATCAGTATATCTACTTATCGTTTCTATATGTCTGTATATCTTTATTATATTTATTTTGTATCTATATTTCTATCTATTTGTCTATCTATCTGCATATTTATTTGTGTATCTATTAGACAATCGATCTGCCTATTCTATCTATCTATCTAATTATATATCTATTTCATTATTTATCTATCTGCCTATATATCTATTTATATATGTCTATCAATCTATATGTGTATCTATATATTTGTCAATATGTCAATCTGTTAATCTATTTATCTATTTATTTGTCTATTTATCTATCTACCAATCTATCTATCTTTCTAGCAATCTTTTAATTTATCTTTCCATTAGTCTATCAATCTATAAGTCTATATATATATATATAGTTGTATATCTATCTATCTATCTATCCATCAATCTGTCTGTCTATCTATATATTTGTCTATCTATCTATTTGTCAAACTATTTATATGTTTGTCTAATTATCTTTATATCTATATATATGTCTAACTTTCTATTTATCTAATTATCTATCTGTCTATTTATCTATTTATCTCTCTATCAATCTGTCAATCTAGTTATCTATATATGTGTTTATCTTTGTATCTATCTAATTCACTAACTAACGAACAATAAGGAAGTTACATCAAGGAGTTCAAAAATTTGTGGGGAAGAAGAAGCTCTCAACCCGTAGAGAGAGAAAATCCCTATTTCTAGAGAGAGAAAACCGCCATTTCGAGCTCAAATCAAGCTCCTTTCAAGTGCAAAATGGAGCAAAATGATTTATTCACATAGAATAAATCATTTGCCTTGATAATAAAGGATCCCGCACCATACTCAGGCACTTATGGAGCAAAAAAACGGGAACCCCGTTATCGTTTTTTTCAGCCGACGAGTTACAAAAGCTCAAGGAGCCTTATCAATACATGCTTATCGGCAAATTCTCCCACGGCAGGCCTCGCCCGAGCGATATACAATAGTTCTTCTCCTCTCTGAAGCTCATGGGAAGGGTAAAGCTGGCCGATTATGACGGGAAACATGTGTTTATTCAGTGTTTTTCAGTTGATGATTATTATCGCATATGGCACCGTGGAGCATGGCAAGTAAGTGGTTTTCTCATGCGCGTGCTGAAATGGACGAAGGACTTCAGCCCAAAGGTGGAGGCGCTAGTTGCTCCGGTTTGGTTTTTTTTGCCGAACCTCCCTATATACCTGTTTAATGCTAATCCTCTCTATGCGATATCCTCTTGTTTGGGCAAACCTTTGCTTCGGGATGAGGCCACTGTTACATTAACTCGGCCTAGTAAGGCTCGGGTATGTGTAGAGTGTAATCTCCTTACTACTCTGCCTAATGAAATTTGGATAGGAGAGGGAGAAGATGGGCAGAACAATGGCTATTGGCAAAATGTCATACCCGAAAACATGCCCTCATATTGCTTAATCTGTAATAGGCTTGGGCACGATAAATCTGAATGTAAAATAGGTAGAGAGCTGTTAGGAAAGGTGAAAGGGGAAGTAGCTGCAATAAGAAAAGTAGAAACATGGATAAGGAAGGAAGATGTGGCCCCGAAACCTCTAGGTTTAGGGGATGAAGAAGAGGAGAGTAGGAGAGAGAATGGGAGTTTTTTCTTGGAGGAGGAGGGAGATGGAAGCATTAGGGAGGTAAGCATAGAGGGTAGTAATGAAGAGAATAAGGAAGAGAGATGGGAGGTGGTGAAATTTAGAAGAAAAATTGCTAGGAAAAATAAACATAGAAGGGTGTTAAAGGAAAAAATATAAGATTATAGTTGGATAGAGGAGGATCTCCTAGACTTTCCGGATGAAGATTCGGAGGTGTTTAGTTGTCCTCAATTAGGGATAGAGGAAGTTAAGAAAGAAAGTTATTTAGGAGAAGCGAAGGATGATTTAGAAATGTACGATAAAATTGGTGAAAATTTAAATAAATTTCAATCTATGGAAGCCATAAAGAGAATGGCTATGCAACTCAGTAAACTAGAAAAATATAATGTATTATCTCAATCTATTCCTCCAAATAGTGCAAGAAATATGAGGAAAGATAAAAAATATGATTCAAAATGCATAACTAGATTACAATCCAAATTAGGTTTTAATGGATAGATATATGTATTGAAATATTAGAGGGGTGGCAAATAACCCTTCGATAAATAGGCTTAAAAATCTGATTAAAACATATAAAATTGCTTTAGTAGCTATAGCAGAACCTATGACACAATAGGATCAAAAAATAAAATATAGTAGAATATTAGGGTTTAATAATTCATTTTCCAATTTAAATAGTAAACTCTGGTTAATGTGGCATAATAATCTAGACATTGAAATATTAAAAGACACAGAACAAATAATACACTTTAAAATGAATAAAAATACAGAAGATATAATATCGGTGGTATATGCTAAAAATGATAAAAAAGCTAGGTTAGTTTTATGGGAGGAAATGTGGGATATAGCATCAAAAAATACTCCTTGGTTAATAGGAGGAGATTTTAATGTAATTAGAAGTTCTTTAGAGAAGAAGGGAGGAAAAACTCCTAACACAATAGCAATGTCTCAATTTAATGAGGCTGATCTCTAAATCAAGTCTAATGGAGATAGCTTATACGGGCTCAAATTACACCTGGTGTAACAACTGGAGTAAAAGAAGGGCAATTTGGGCCAGACTGGATAGGGTAATGTGTAATGCTAAGTGGGCAGCCTCGCACAGATCTACATCGCTTAGGCATTTAAGCAGAACCTATTTAGATCATTCTCCACTTCTTATAACTATTCATCATAATAAAAGGAGCATAAGAAGCTTTAAATTTCAAAATATGTGGGGAAAGCATCCAGAATTTGAAAAATTGGTGAAAGAATCTTGGTCAGAGCCAGCACAGGGTAAAACGATGCAGGTTCTAATGTTCAAGTTAAATAGACTTAAAAAACATTTAAAATCATGGAATGAGGAGGTTTTTGGGAATATAAATCTGAAAATAAAACAAGCAGAAGAGAAGGTAGAAAAATTAGAAATTGAATATGATAATAAAAATGATGATAAGATTAGACAAGAATTAAATAAGGCTAAAGCTGAATTGAGCTTAAAATTACATATGGAGGAGGTATATTGGAAACAACGAGCAAAAATTAAATGGCTAAAAGAAGGAGATAGAAACACTAAATTTTTTCATAATATGAGTAAAATAAAAACTCAGAAAAATAGAATTAAAGCTATAAAAAACACGGAAGGAAAATGGATAGAAGAAGACAAGCAAATTGGAACTCTCTTTGAGGATTTTTTTAAATCACACTTATGTGGGCATGTGTCTCACGAAGGGAACTCCTTAATACAGGAGATCAGGGCTTCCATTACACAAGATCAGAATCAAATGATGGAAAATATACCATAGGAGGAAGAGGTAAAAAATGTGGTTTTTAATCTTGATAAAGATAGTGCAGCGGGTCCAGACGGCTGGAATAACTATTTTTATCAGTTAAATTGGATTATTATTAAACATGATCTAGTTTTAGCAATCGCCAGGTTTTTCGTCGGTGAAGATATCCATAAAGCCTGGGCAAACTCATACATAGTTCTTATTCCGAAAAAAGACGCCCCTCAGATATGTGAGGATTTTAGGCCAATAAGCTTGTGTAATGCGATTTATAAGATTTTAGCCAAAATAATTCAGAACAGGTTAAGTAATATTCTGCCATTAATAATCTCACAAGAGCAAACGGGTTTTGTTAAAAACAGACTGATGATTGAAAATTTAGGTTAGCATCAGAAATGATGAAAAACATTTCAGCTAAAACAAGAGGGCACAATCTAGCAATCAAGCTGGATTCGTCCAAAGCATTTGACAGGGTTGAATGGGATGTACTTTGCTTTGTACTGAGAAAATATGGTTTCTCCGAATTATGCATAGATTTAATTTATAGATGTGTTTCGAATGTTTGGGTTAGAATTATTATAAATGGAAATATATGTGAAGAATTTAAACCAAAAAGAAGTCTAAGGCAGGGAGACCCCTTATCCCCCTTACTATTTGATATATATCTAGAATTGTTTATTATTAATTTAAACAAAAGAATGTCGGAAGGAAAAATTTTACCTTTTAGACAACCTAAAAACACTCCGAGAATAGGTTGTTTGGCCTATGCTGATGATTTAATAATTTTCACAAATGCAAGTAAAAGATCTATAATATACCTTATAGAATTATTACAACTATTTGAATTAGAAACAGGTCAGGTGGTAAATAAAAAGAAGTGCCAGTTTATACTGGGAAAAAAAGCTTTGGAGAGAGATATAAACAAAACTAAAAATTCAACTGGTTTCACCCAAAATAAGGGAGCTTTAATTTATTTAGGCTGCCCAATATTTGAAGGAAAATTGAGAGAGGAATATTTAGCACCGCTGCAAGAAAAAATGCAAAAGAAAATAGCAGGTTGGAAAGAGGATTTACTAGGATTTGGGGGACGGGTTACATTAATTTCGCACGTGCTTCAAAGCACGCTGGTTCATATCCTATTAGTAATACACCCTCCGAAGAAATTCACAAATAAAATAGAAATGGAGATGGCAAATTTTCTATGGGGTAAAAAAGAAGGGAAGAATAAAACTCATTGGAAAAACTGGGGAGATATTTGTTATCCAAAAGCAGAGGCAGGTTTAGGAATAATCTCTCTACAAGATATGGCCACCGCATGGGACTGCAAAGGATGGTGGAGGTTAAAGGAAAATGATAGTCTTTGGGCAAAATATATGAGGGCAAGATATTTAGAAAAGCAGCCTAAGAAAGTTTCAAATAATTAGAAAGCCTTGGAAAAACAAAAAGAAAAAGTAGAATCCCACTCAATATTAAAAAAGAGTGGTTGGAAATGGATCCTAACACCACAAGGTAATTTTACACTCAAATCGGTAAAGGAATTAATTAGGAAAAAAAAGCATGTTCAATCTATATCTAAATGGGTCTGGAGGGCAGGTATACCACAGAAAATGTGCTCGCTAGCATGGAAAGTAACTACAAATGCAATACCTGTGGATACTAATGTTCAAAGAAAGGGCATTAACTTGGTGTCTAGATGTGAATGCTGCTTAGAGGAAGAAGAATCTATGGATCACCTATTTTCGAAAGGTAAAATCGCCATACAGGTCTGGAAGAAATTTGATGAAACAAAGCAAATCATTAAAAGAGAAGATGGTATAATTGAACGAATTAAAACATGGGAAAAAGTAATCTCTACTAATCCTACTAGAATCTGGCTTAATATGTACTTACCACATGTAATAATATGGTGTATATGGAAGGCTCGAAATAGGAGTAGGTTTGAAGGAAAGAAAATGGACACGAATGCAATATCACAAGAAATCAGGCAGGAAATAAGTAATATTTCAAATTTTAACCCTGTAATTTTAAATAAAATAGACAAAGAAAAGAAAGTAGAACGGGAATGGTTCCTAAATATAAAAATAAATAAACAATATTGGGCGAAAAGTATCTCTTGGCACAAACCTCCGGAAGGAAAACTCTCCTTAAATACAGATGGAAGCTTTAATAGGGACACGGGTATAGCGGGGGGAGGTGGTTTAATAAGAGATTCTACAGGGACAGTTATGAAAGCTTTTACTACAGTTAGTGTAGCAGCCTCGGCTCTACATTCAGAAATTAGGGCATTAAATTTAGGTTTAACTGTTTGTAAAAAATTAGACTATAAGAATATTCAAATACAGGTAGATTCATTGTTATTAGTCAATTTAGTAACAAAGAAAATATCTCTTTGGAAACATGAAGAGGAATTAGAAATTATTTTGAATCTCATAGAAGAACTGAATGTATCAATATTACATATATATAGAGAGCTAAACACCCCGGCAGACAATCTTGCAAGGCTAGGATCGCAAAAAGGAGAAGCAGAATATGATGAGGTTACTCTGCCGATAAAAATAAAAGGCCTAGTGGATCTTGATAAGAATGCAATTCCCTATGTAAGAGTTAGCAAGGGTAGAAAGTGAGAGACAGTTAAATATTAATAGATTATATAGGTATAACAGAAGAGGAAAGGTTAACGGTAAAAATGGGGTTCTCTTGGGGAATATAGTATAGATGTATTTGTCTTTCTTAGCAGCGCAGCTCACTCAAAGCTTCATTTATTGGGAGGCAAGATTTGTTGGCACATGCAGTCTAAACCTCATTTGCTTTATTTCTTTGTTTATTGTATGTTTAAAGCTTTATTTATGCTTATGAGAACAATGTTGCAAAGTCATGTGTTAATTAAGTAGTTAGGATGCTAGAACATTAGACGTTGGGGTATAGAATAGGTCTTGCTGTCATTAAGGAAGCAAATTTCAGATTTGCTAAGGTTCAACGAGGGTTCAGAAATGTAGCGGCTATGGGAGAAAAATGGAGCGCAAAGTTGCTGGGATACGGAAATGAATTCCAGAAGTTAAGCAAAGGAAGGTGTTAGAAGAATGTATATTTGTTTTCTTGGTTTTCTTAGCAGATCATGGAGGGCAATATAGCGAAAATTAAGTTGTTAGAAGGTATTGAGGCAGTCGGTAGGGGAATTTTTGTCCCTACAGTTACAGGTTTGTGTAGAAAGGATCTTGGAGGGAGAAAAGAAATAGTATGTATATTTGGCTTTGTTTTCTTGGTTTTCTTAGCAGCGCAGGTATTATACAGCATACATGAGGAAGGGTTAGCCAAGTCTTGTAACAGCATATTAAGTGTAGAGTGCAGCATATATAGTGAAAGTCAAGGCACCGGAATGTGAAGAACTATAGGGAGCAAGACTCAAAGGGCTGGAAAAATGGCTGATGTAGAAAAGGTGTAGCTCCCTATGTAGAAAAAGTGTAGCTCCCTATGCAGAAAAAGTGTAGCAGGAAGGGTGTTTATGCAGAAAACCCTATGCAGAAAAATCCCTATGCAGAAAAATCCCTATGCAGAAAAGGTGTAGCTCCCTATGCAGAAAAAGTGTAGCTCCCTATGCAGAAAAAGTGTAGCAGGAAGGGTGTTTATGCAGAAAACCCTATGCAGAAAAATCCCTATGCAGAAAAATCCCTATGCAGATAAATCCCTATGCAGAAAAATGTTTGTTATGCAGGCTTTGGAGCCGTCAACTGACTTATAGAAGGAGGTTCATGAAGGACAAGTTAATATCAAGGAAGTGGGTATATAACCGAGTTAAAAATAACTCAAGATCTTTAAACAAATAAGCTCAAAGCGAGCACACATACACATATTAAAATTAGGCTTGGTTCTTTGTTTTTTCCATTAAGTGTATGGGTGTAAGAGGGATAAGGGTAGATTTTAGTTTGTAAAAAGGGTATTCCTCCGCCAAAAGAGTGGGTTAAAATTAATAAACAACTTTCATAAAAAAAAACTAACGAACAATATATCTATCTATATGTCTATTTGTCTATCTGTCTATATATCTATCTATATGTCTATCTATCTATTTGTGTATCTATCTATTTATCAATCTGTTTATCTATCAATCTATTTGTCTATCTATCTATCTACAAATCTATAATCTTTCGAACTAATTATCTCTATATCTATCTATTAATCTATCAATCTATAAGTCTATGAATTTATCCATCTATCTATCTGTCTATTTATATATTTGTCTATCTATCTATTTGTATAACTATCTATATGTCTATCTCATTATCTATATATCTATATATATGTCTAACTTTCTATTTGTATTTTTTGTCTATCTGTCTATGTATCTATTTGTCTATCTATCAATCTATTAATTTTTCAATCTATCTATTTGTTTATATTTCTATCTACTAATTTACTAACTAACTAAAGATATATCTATCTATCTATTAGTCTATCTCTCTATCTATCTGTCTGTCTACCTGTCTACCTAATTATTTGTCTATCTATCTATCTAGCTATCTACCTATGTATCTATTTGCTTATCAATTTAAATATCTATCTATTTATCTGTTTGTTTGTATGTCAACCTATCTATCTATTTATCTATCTATATGACTATCTATGTGTCTATCTGTATATCTCTCTATTTTTTTATATATCAATTTGTTGACTTATATATTTGTCTATCTATCTGTCTATCAATCTTCAATTTAAAAATCTATCTATATGTCTATATGTCTATCCGTCCATCTATCTATTTGTCTAACTATCAAATTTTATATCTATCTATTTATCTATCTGTTTATCTATCAAACTATCTAGTTGCCTTTTAGTGTAATCATATATCTCTCCATATGTCTAATTGTTTATCTAACTATCATTATGTTTGTTTATCTAACTAACTATCTATCTATAAATATATCTATCTATGTATAATTCTATTTTTTTGTCTGTCTCTTTTCTATCTGTCGATGTTTTTATGTGTTTATCTATCAATCTATTTATTTATCTATCTATCAGTCTATGTATCTATCTATTTGTATATCTATATACTTATCTATATGTCTATTTGTCTGCCTCTCTATCTATCCTTCTATTTGTATATCTATAAATCTAATTATATATCTATCTTTGAATCTGTCTATCTATCTATCTATCAGCATATCAATATATCTATCTATCTATGATTATGCATATCTTAATGTGTATCTGTCTATATGTCTATCTATCTATCTCTCTATGTATCCATTATTTGTTTATCTATATATCTATATATCTATCTGCATATATATCTTTCTATATATCTAACTTTCAATCTATCTAAATAATTTATTGTTTATCTATTTATCTATATATTTGTGTATATATCTATATATCTATATATCTCTCTCTATATCTACCTATCTTCTTATATGACTATTTATCTATCTGTCTATCTATCTATATTTTTATCTAGCTATCTATCTATTAATCTATTTGACTATCTATCCATCTATCTATATGTATATAAATCTCTCTAACTAAATATATATCTATTTTCATATCTTTCTTTCTATTGATCTACATTTCTATATATCTACCTATCTATCTATTTTTATATATGTCTAAGTTTAAATCTATATATCTATGTAACTATCTATCTTTCTATCTATTTATCTGTCTAACTATCTAACTATCGTTATGTCTATGAGTCTATCAATACATCATTCAATCAATCATTCTATCTATCTATCTATATATCTGTCTATTTATCTAACTATCTATTTCTATATAAATCTTTCTATTTATATGTTTACATATCCAACTATTTATTAGTCTATTAGTCCATTAGTCTATTAGTTTATAAGTCTAAATGTCTCCTTATTTATCTACCTATTTTTCTATCTATCTATCTATCTTTTTATCTATCTGTCAATTTACTAATCTGTCTATCTATTTATCTATCTATTAACTTTTCATCAATCAATCAATCAAACTATTTGTCTATCTTTCTATAGGTCTATCTTTCTTTCTTTCTATATTTTAATTTGTCTATCTATATATCTATTTATGTGTCTATCTATATAATTCACTAACTAACTATATGTATGTCTATTTATTTATCTGTCTAACTAACTATCTATTTTTCTATTAGTCTATATGTCTATCTATCTATCTGATTATCTTTATATGTGTTTATACGTATCTATCTATCTTATTATCTTTATATGTGTTTATATGTATATCTATCTATTTATCTATATATCTATTTGTATATCTTAATATATATCTTTATATCTGTCTATCTATCTATCTTTTTATCTATCTATATATGTATTTATCTATATATCTATCTATTAGTCTATTTGACTATATGTCTATCTCTTTATTTCTTTATATGTCTTTATGTTTTTCATTCTATAAGTCTATGTGTTTTCTATCTATATATCAATTTATCTAATCGTCTATATTTCTATATGTCTATATGTATATCTTTTTTCAACATACATATATATATACATATATATATATATATATGTATGTATATATATATATATCTATATCTATATCTATCTATCTGTTGTATATCTTTTTATTTGTCTATCTATCTATCAATATATCTATTTGTATATCTATCCATCAAACGATCTAGCTATATGTCTATCTATCTATCTATCTATCTGTCTATATGTCTATATGTTAATCTATTAATATATGTAACTATCTAAGTACCTATATTTCTATTTGTCTATCCATCTAAATGTCTAACTTTCTTCTATCCATTGGTATATAAGTCAATATATCTATCTATCTATATATATATAAATATTATATCCATCAATATGTATATCTTTTTATTTATATGTCTCTATCAATATATCTATCCATATGTCTATCTTTCTATTTGTCTATCTATCTATGTATCTATTTGTCTATTTATTAATTTGTCAATCTTTCAATTTATCTATCTATTTATCTTTCTATCTATCTATTTCACTATCTAACTAACAATATATCTGTCTATATGTTTATCTATCTTTTTGTCTATTTGTCTAACTATTTAACTACCTATGTGTATTAGTTTATCTATCTTCTGTTAATCTCTCTAACTACCTATATGTATGTTAAGCTAACTATTTATTTGTCTATCTATTTGTTTATTTACCTATATGTCTATGTATCTATCTGTCTATCTATTTATGCCTCTTTGTTTTTACGTGTCTATATATTAATCTATCTATTAGTATATCTATCTATCTATCTTATGTTTGTGTATCTATCTATCTATCTATCTATTTATTTATTTATTTATCTATCTATTTATCTATATATCTATCTATTTATCTATATATCTATCTATATATCTGTGTATTTCATCTGTTTGTCTATCTATATCTTTGCTAACTATGTTTATATGTGTAAATCTATCTATCTATCTATTTTTCTATCTTTTCCACTTATCTATCTATTTGTCTACATATGTATGTATCTATCTTTTTTTCTATCAATCTGCATATATATATATATATATGTATATTTATTTGTATATCTATCAATCAATATATATATATCTATCTGTAAATCTATTTAACTGTCTATCTATATATTTTTCTATCAATTTATCTGTCGATCTATTTATCTATATGTTTATATGTCTATCTATCTATCTATTTTTTCTCTATTTATCTATATATTTTTTATCTATCTATCTAAATATTTTTTTGTCTATCTATTTATCTATATATATATATATATATATATATATGTATGTATGTATCTACCTATTTTCCAATCTTTCATGTTTTATATCTATCAATCTATCTATATGTCTATCTGACTATCTATCTATTATTTTATTTGAATATCTATCTATCAATTTGTCTATCTATATATGCATCTATATCTTTATCTTACCATCTATCTATCTATCTATCTATAATTTTGCTATCTATCTATTTGTCTATGTATCAATTTGTATATATGTCTATGTGTCAATCTATATATCTATGTAACTATCTATCTTTCAATCTAACTATCTGACTAACTATCTAACTATCTTTTATATCTATTAGTCTATCATTCTATAATTCAATCAATCAATCTATTTATCTATATATCAATTTATCTATCTATTTATCAAACTTTTTATTTGTATATCGATATATCTATTTATCTGTCTAACTATCCAACTATATATTAGTCTATTAGTCCCATCTATCGGGCGAACGCGAAAACCTACCGAACGCGAAATCCATCTCGCAAAAACTCTTCCGCGGATTTCTTCTAGTTTTTCTCTATTGTGAATTAACTTAAACAAATGATTATGTGAATTTGCTGAATGATTATTGTGCAAACTGCTTCGGGTATTGTTTTTTATGATACAGGTTCTCTCGGGTTTTCTTCCAACGTACTATCTTGCGAATATCTCGAATAAATGTATGGGTATGTGAATTGTTGAAAGATTTATTGTGAAAATCGCTTAGTGAATTGAATTTTGTTACAGTTACTCTCGTATTTGCGAACATCTTGAATTAACTGTTATTTGGGAGAACTATTGTTTAACTGTTTTTGTGAACTTCCTGGAAACAATAACGAAAACATTGAATAAATTGTTTGTTGAGAGATACAGCTTGTTATATTTGCAAATTGTTTGTTGAATGTTCTTCGGATAAATTGTTTGTTGAATTAACTGTTACGAGAACATGAATAATAACAATCAGTATAAACTGTTAAGTGATTTCCTGGTATTCTCGTGAAAATCCTCTCACCTTTTTCTCCAGATCTGTTGTGGGATAGTTGAGGGACTTTTTATTTCGGGAATTGCAGTTTTTTGATATTATAAGGGTATAGTGTTGAGTAATTGTTAAATTGTGAAACAAAGCAAAAAGAAAACATCATTTAAGCTCAAAACAAGCCCAATACAAGGTAAGAATGGAAAAATCTAACTTATTATTAAATAATAAGTCTTTTGCCTCAGTGGTGAAGAGCTCCGCGCCGATCTTACGAATTCAAGGGAACAAAAATGGTTTCCCGGCCATTACCTTCTCTGCCGAAGAATCTCAAAGGCTCTTGGAACCTTTCGAACATACGCTCGTTGGAAAGTTCTCTCACGGCAGGCCTCAGGCGATTGGAGTTCAGAAATTTATCGATAATTTAAACCTCAAGGGGAGGGTGAAATTTGCGGATTTCGATGCCAAACATGTTGTGCTGCAATGCTCTCTACTGGAAGATCAATATCGCCTATGGCAGCGTGGATTATGGCATGTTGAAGGCTTCCCCATGCGTATACTGAAGTGGACAAAGGATTTCACTCCTCTTGAAGAGGCGCCTATAGCTCCGGTATGGTTTACATTGCCTTTTCTGCCACTCCACTTCTTCTCTGAGACCTCTCTTTATGCAATCTCATCGTGTTTGGGTAAGCCCATGTTACGAGATGAAGCCACAAGAACCATGTCAAGACCGAACAAAGCACGCATTTGTGTAGAGCTAAACCTCTTAACTAAACCGCCTGAAAAAATATGGATAGGTAGTGGTGAAGGGGAACAGGCCGAGGGGTTTTGGCAAACGGTGATTCCCGAAAGCCTTCCTCCCTACTGTTCAAAATGTAAGAGGCTAGGGCATGAAAATTCCTCGTGCAAGGTGGGGAAAGAAGAACATAACAACGGGCAGCAGCACGAAGGAGGAGGCGGGAATGTGATGCATTGGGTAAGGAAATAAGAGGCTTCATTTCAAAAACAAAACCAGCCGAAGGGAGATTTGCACTCAAGCATCCCTCCAGAAAATCCAAATATTATTCAAGAAGAAGGACCCCTGAGAGAGACTAACTCGGGGATTGAAAATGATGTTAGTTTAATAAAAGGATGGGAGGAGGTAAAATATAAGAGAAAACATAAAAAAACATTTAAAACAAGAATTGTATTGAAAGAAAAACTTGAGGATTATGCATGGATTGATGAAGATCGTCTGGATTTTCCTGAAGATGAATCGGTAATTTTTAGTTGCCCTTCAAGCCATAAGGATGATGTATCCCAAGATGATGCTGAGTTTAAAGTAAAGGATGATATACATATTTATAATGAAGATTGGGGGAATCTTTCAAGAACCCAATCCATGGAGGCCCTAAAGCAAATGGCTATGGTGCTCGGAAAACAGGTAAAATATAAGGAGATTAGGTATGAAATTCCTCACACTCCTAAAACAGCAAGAAATACGAAAAAATATGCTAACATGTCATATGAATCTAAGTGTACAACTCGAGCCCAAGCTAAACTAGTTTTTAATGGATAGATGTCTATATTTGAATGTTAGGGGAATAGCCAATAGCCCCACAATAAATAGATTAAGACTTTTAATTAAAGAACATAAAATATCACTACTGATTATTGCAGGACCAATGGTCCTGCAAGCTCAACTAAATAAATATAGAGTAATTTTAGGATTTAATAAAGCTTATGCTAATCTAAATAGCAAACTTTGGATTTTATGGCAAAGTAAATTGAATATTGAAATATTAAAAGATACTGAACAAATAGTACATTTCAAATTAGATAAGAGCACAGACCAAATAATCTCAGCAGTTTATGCAAAAAATGATAAACAATCTAAGCTGGCATTATGGGAAGAAATGAAAGATATAGCAAGTAGAAATTTACCTTGGATAATAGGTGGCGACTTTAATATAATTAGAAGCCCTCAAGAAAAGAAGGGTGGTAAATCACCAGACAAGGTAGCCATGAAATAATTTAATGACATAATAGCCATTACCAATCTAATGGAAATAGAGTTTAATGGTTCGAAATATACCTGGTGTAATAATTGGAAAAAAAGAGGAGTCATCTGGGCTCGTCTGGATAGGATTATGTGTAACACAAAGTGGGTCACCTCACAAGGGACTACGGGGCTTAGACACCTAAACAGAACGTGTTCTGACCATAGCCCACTACTTATTACGATTCAAAAAAATCAAGGTAATACATCTAATTTTAAATTTCAAAATATGTGGGTAAAGCATGCGAGCTTTGCATAAATTTTTAGAGAATCTTGGAAAGAGCCAGCAGAGGGTAAACCGATGCAAGTTCTATCAAGCAAACTTCTGAGGCTAAAAGCTTGTTTGAAAACATGGAATAAAGAGGTTTTTGGGAAATTAAATCAGGAGCTAAAAAAACTAGAAGAAAAAGTAGCCAAGTTGGAGCAAGATTTTGACTCTACAAATAATAATGAAACTAGAATAGAATTAAGTAAGGCTAAAGGAGAACTGAGATTGAAACTACACATGGAAGAAATTTACTGGAAACAACGAGCAAAAATAAAATGGTTAAAAGATGGGGATCGTAATACCAAATTTTTTTATAGTATGTCTAAAATAAAATCTCAAAAAAATAAAATTAAAGGTCTAATAAACGAAGAAGGAGAATGGGTAGAAAATGAAAAGGAAATAGGAGCTCTTTTTAAAAAATTCTTTGAAAATCAATTATGTAGTCAGTCAAGTAGGACAAATAACTCTCTAATGCAAGTGATTAGGGTTACCATTACGGAAGTTCAAAATCAATCAATGGAATTGGTCCTAGGAGAACCAGAAGATAAAGAGGCTGTGTTTAGTCTGGATAAAGATAGTGCAGCAGGACCTGATGGTTGGAAAAATTATTTCTTCCAGGTAAACTAGGATACGATTAAAACCGAGCTAGTTCCTGCAATTGCAAGTTTTTTTGTAGGTGCGGAAATCCCAAAAGCATGGGCAAAATCTTTTATAGTATTAATTCCAAAAAAAGAATCACCACAGAAATGTGAGGATTATAGACCAATAAGTTTATGTAATGTTATTTATAAAATATTGGCAAAAATATTACAAAATAGGCTGAGCTTAATTTTACCTTCAATAATATCTCAGGAACAAACGGGTTTTGTTAAAAATAGATTAATGATAGAAAATATAAAGCTTGCATCAGAAATGATGAAAGAGATAGGAAGTAAGTCTAGAGGAAAAAACTTAGTGGTTAAGTTAGATCTATCGAAAGCCTTTGATAGAGTAGAATGGGATACGCTTTGCATTGTGTTAAGGAGGTTCGGCTTTTCAGAGCTAACCATAGATTTAATATTTAGATGTATATCAAGCAATTGGGTAAGAGTACTGGTAAATGGAAAGTTAAGTGAGGAACTTAAACCAAATAAAAGTTTAAGGCAAGGGGATCCGCTATCCCCCCTTCTTTTCGATATCTATCTAGAATTGCTAATACGTAACTTGAATAAGAAAATATCCGAAGGTAAAATATTGTCATTCAGACAACCAAGGAATACACCCAGAATAGGTTGTTTAGCTTATGCAGATGACTTTATAATATTTACAAATGCTAGCATTAAGTCTTTAATGAATCTTATGCATCTTCTCCAAATTTTTGAAAAAGAGACAGGTCAAATGGTTAATAAAAGCAAATGTCAGTTCATGCTTGCTAAAAATGCAAAATTAAAGTTAGTAGATAAAATAAAAAGGATTACGGGATTTGCAGAAATAAAAGGAGCATTAATGTATTTAGGTTGTCCGATATATGAGGGGAGGTTGAAAGAAGAATATCTAAGTTATTTTCAGGACAAACTAATAAAGAAAATAGCAGGATGGAAAGAAGAGTTACTGGGTTTTGGGGGAAGGATAACACTGCTGTCACATGTATTACAAAGCACGCTTACGCACATATTATCAGTGATACACCCCCCTAAGAAATTTATTAAAAAACTCGAATCGGAAATGGCCAACTTCTTATGGGGTAAAAAACAAGGAAAAAATAAACTACATTGGAAGGATTGGAAAAGTATCTATTATCCGAAAGAGGAAGCAGGATTAGGACTAATGAGCCTCCAGGACTCGGCAGCTGCCTGGGACTGTAAAAGCTGGTGGAGACTTAAAGAAAGTGATAGTCTGTGGGCAAAATATATGCGGGCAAGATATTTAGATAACAAGAATAAGACCACTATGAAAGTCTCGAACAGTTGGAAGTCAATGGAAAAACAAAAAGAAATAGTGGACTCACACTCTATAAAAAAGAGGAGCGGCTGGAAATGGATGTTAACACCACAAGGAAACTTTTCCCTCAAGTCGGCAAAAGACTTGGTCAGAAAGAAAAAACCGGCTCAAATTTTATTTAAATGGGTATGGCAAGAAAATATACCGTAAAAAATGTGCTCCTTCACATGGAAGGCTTTAATGAATGCTATACCGGTAGATAGAAATATACAAAAGAAAGCTATAAACATCGCTTCTAGATGTGAATGCTGTTTACAAGTGGTTGAAACTACCGATCATTTGCTTTCTAATGGTCCCATTGCAGTAGAAATATGGAAAGAAATGGAAGGGGAAAAAAGAATATGTAAAATGGATGATGGATTAATAGATAAAGTTAAAAAATGGGAAAAGGAGAAAACGAAAAGTCCCACCAAGAAATGGCTCAACCAAAAACTGCCGCATCTAATTATTTGGTGTATATGTAAATCTCGAAACAAAAGTAAATTTGAAAATATAAGGATGAATTTAACAGAAATTATAAAAGATATTAGAAAGGAGATATGTAATATATCACTAATAAAACCGATAGTTATTCAGGAAATGAAACAAGAAAAGAAGCTTGAGAAAGAATGGGATCTCACATACAAAGTTTTAAATCAGCAAAGGGAGAAATGCATACGGTGGAATGCTCCGCCGGTTGGTAAACTCTCACTGAATACGGACGGGAGTTTTAGCAGGGACACTGGAATAGCAGGAGGAGGCGGGGTAATAAGAGATCATACAGGGACAGTACAGATAGCTTTCACCAGATCTAGTAGAGCCTCTTCGGCGTTAGAATCTGAAATCAGAGCATTAAAATCAGGGTTAGAGTTATGCAAGCACCTTAACTTTAAAAACATTGAAGTACAGGTAGACTCAAAATTACTAGTTGATACAGTAATCAATAAGAAAATATTATGGAGGAATGAAGAGGAACTAGAAGCAATTCTTGGTCTTATGGATGAACTGAAGGCCTCAATAATACATATATACAGAGAAGCGAATTATCTAGCGGATAATCTGTCAAAAATAGGTACCACCAGAGGAGATACAGAATTTAATGAGAAGCTCATGCCAAATAAATTAAAGGGAATAGCATGTTTAGATAAAATGGGATTTCCTTATTTTAGAATAAATAAACAAACCATGAAGATATAACAAAGCCTCAACTTTCTGATGGATTGGGCTGGAACAATAAGTTTTTTAAAATATGTATCTTGACTATTGCTAATATAATATAATAATATCCATTCTATTTTTTACGCTGTTATATAAACACTGTTATATAAAAAGTTGTATAAAGCCTATAATAGTTATAAATAAAAATATAGATGAGTACACAGATAAGTCATGGGACTTCAATATTAAGATAATTAAGCAGCAAAGGATAAAAAGCATAACCTGGAATAGACCTCCAGCAGGAAGCTATCATTTAACACGGATGGCAGTTTTTTAAGTGGGTAAAGTCCAGGGTAGGGTAGGGAAATTTCTGTCTTTGCAGGGAAGATATCCAACAAGGCTAAAATTTAAAGCACTCAGCAAAAGGGAGGTAAAGGGCATGACCGAGGATGTGACAGAGTTATTGTCCTTACTTCTAAGGCGGTGGCAAGTCTTAGCAGAAAATTCACTAGTCCTGATGAGGAAAAAGAGCCTGCCTGAAGAATGAGAAAATTCAGTTGGCTGTGAAGACCTTCTGAAAGAATCTCCAACAGGGAAGCAAAGGTAAGTCGGTAAGGTTACAGCTTATATGATATTGGTTGTATTGGTTTTTTTGCAGGAAAAGCTGTCAAGCACCATAAGGGGGCTTTAGTATTGAGGACAGCTTTTTTTTATTCTTTAAATATTGCCTGTAATTTGTTGGTTTTGATATGCAATGAATTAGAAAATAGCATCTGTAACTCGATATGTAATGAGTTAGAAAATAGCTTGTAACTTGATATGTAATGGCGACATGAGTCTATATAGGGCAGCATCAAACCCAACTGAAGGGACATGGAGTGAAGCTTCAACAGGTTCACATAGGTAAGAGAACAATAACTGGAATTATGCACAATTTTGTCGTTTTGGGATGGTAATGATGCAGGAGGAGACTGAATATACACCTCCAAGCTTATGGCATTAACGGGGCAGCTGAAGGTGACCTATCAAGTAGGGGGGGCTCGTACCGAGCAGCTCAAAAAGCATAGTTACTCCTATTCAAAGAGCCAAACAAAGTTATGAAAGCAGGAAAAGACTATAAACACAACTTGAATAAAAATAGTCCAGAAAATTGCATCAAAATTAGTATACATACTACATAATGCATACTTAAAGAAGAGAGTAAAAAGCATGATTTCATAGAGCTAGGTTTTTAATTCTTTTTGAGAATGGGTGTAAAAGGGAAAAAGGGTAGTATTAGCTTGTACAAAGGGTATTCCTCCGCCAAAAGAGAGGGCATAATAATAATACATATCTATTAGTCTATTAGTAAATTAGTTTATATGTCAATCTATCTATTTATTTATCTATCTATCTTTATATTTTTCTATCTATGTATATATCTATCTATTTATATATCTATCTATTTATATATCTCTCTATCTACCTATTTACCTATCTCTCTATATAACTATTTGTCTATTAGTATACCTGATAATTTGTCTATCTTTATATATGTATTTCTTTTATTATTTCTATATGTCTATTTTTGTATCTATCTATCTATAGATCTATGTATTTTTCTAACTGTCAAACTATCTATGTATCAATCTATCTAACTATCTATGTATCAATCTGTCTATGTATCTTTCTATCTAACTATCTACCTATATATTTTTCGATCAGTTTATTAGTCTATCTTTCTATCTGACATCTATAGATGTGTTTTTGTGTCTATCTATCTAATTGTCTATATATCTATTTGTCTATATATCTATATATCTATATATCTATATATCTATATATCTATATATCTATATATCTATATATCTATCTATCTATCTAATTATCTATCTATCTACATGTCTATCATCCCTCTATCTATTTGTCTACCTGTCTATCATCCCTATATCTATCTATCTACCTGTCTATCATCCCTCTATCTATTTGTCTATATGGCTATGTCTTTATCTCTCTATCTACCTTTGAGTTTATCAATCTATAAGTCTATTTATCTTTCTATCAAAATATAAAATTGTGTATATGTCTATTTGTCTATATGTTTATTTTTCTATCTGTCTATCAATCTTTCTTTATATCTATATATTGTGAATCTATCTAGATATCTATCTATCAAGCAATCTATTTGTCTATATGTATATATGTCTAACTTTGAATCTATGTAACTATCTATCTGTGTATCTGTCTAACTATTTAACTATTTTTATGTTAATCTGCCTATCAATAAATAAATAAATAAATAAATATATGTATGTATGTATGTATATATATATATCCATCTATCAATCTATATATCGATCTATTTGTAGGTCTATCTATCTATTTGTTTATCTATCTATCTATCTTTATATCTATATATCTATCTATCCATCTATCTATCTAACTAACTAACTAACTATCTATCTGTTTATTTATCTTTTATCTATTTATATATCTATCTATCTATCTGGTTATCTATTTATCTCTCTATCTATCTTTCTATTAGGCTATCAATCTATGAGTCTATGTGTCTATCCATTGATCTGTCTATCTATCTATCTATATATTTGTCTAACTATGTATATGTTTATCTCTTTATTTGTATATCTATCTAAATGTCTATCTTTCTATTTATATATCTATCTATATGTCTAACTTTCTATTTGTCTATTTATTTAACTATCTATGTATCTATTTGTCTATTTATCCATCTATCAAACTATCAATCGATCTATCTGTTTATCTTTATATCTTTCTAATTCACTAACTGACTAAAAATCTATTTGTCTATCTCTCTATCTATGTATTTTTCTATCTATCTAACTATTTAACTGTATTTATATCTATTAGTCTATTTATATATCTATATATCTATCTATCTATCTATATGTTTATATGTCTATCATCAATTTGTCTGTCTATCTATCTATCTATTTATCTATCTATTTGTATATCTATTTATTTTATTATCTCTCTTTTTGTCTATCTATCTATATATCTGTCAATGTAACTATCAATCAATCTATTAATCTATTTATATGTTTATATGTCTATCAAACTATCTATCTAATTGTCTAACTATCTAATTGTTTATCTATCTATTTATCTATCTATTTATCTATCCATCTATCTTTCAAACTATCTAATTGTATATTAGTCTATCACTATAATTTTCTATTTGTCTATATGTCTATCTATTTTTTTCTGTGTCTATGTGTCTATCTATATATCTATCTATTTGCCTATTAGTTTATATCTTTATCTCATTTTTATTTTTCTATCTATCAATATGTGTCTCTATCTTTCTATTTATGTGTCTATCTCTCTATATTTGATATGTATCTATCTATCTATCTATCACTCTATCTATCTATCAGTCAAAAAATTTATTGGGTTATCTACCTATCTATTTATCTATCTATCTCACTGTCAATATATCTATCTATTTGTATATTTATCTATCTATCTATATATCTATCTGTCTATACATTTATGTATCTATCTATTTGTCTATATGATTATCTATTAATATGTTTATATCTATCTATCTATCTATCTATTTTTTGTTAATTTATCTATCTCCATATCTATTGTATATATAACTATTTATCAATCTATCAAAATATTTAGCTATCTATGTATTTATCTATGCATTTTTGTAAATATCTATATATCTATCTATATATCTATCTATATATCTACCTATATTCTTATTTGGCTATCTATCTGTCTGTCTATCTAACTATATGCCTATCTAACTATCTATCTATCTATTAATCAATTTCATTATCTATCTATCTTTCTATCTATCTATCTATCTATATTTCAATCTATCAATCTACATATATATCTATTTGTCTATCTAACTATATATCTATCTATCTATCTATATAGCTATCTCCTATATCTCCCCATCTATCGATTTGAATATCTATATAATATCTATCTATCTATATATCTATCTAAATATCTATCTATTTGTTTATTTATATATCTTTTTGTCAATATATCTATCTATAATTCTTTCTATCTGTCTATATGTCTATTTGTTTATCTATCTAATAGTATATCTAGCTACCTAATAATATGTTTATCTATCTATCATTCTATCTATCTATATATCTATCTATTTATCTATTTATCTATCTATCTCTATGTCTATTTTTCTATCTAACTATATGTCTATCTATGTAACTTTCTATCTATCTATATATCTATATATTTGTATATCTATCTATCTATTTATATTTTACATCTGTCAATCTATCTATCTACTTATCTATCTATCTATATAAGTTTCTATCTATCCAATTGTCTATCTATCTATTTGCCTATCTGCATATCAATCTATCAATCTATCTTTTAATAATTTGATCTATCTATCTATATTTCTGTCTCTATTTCTATATGGCTATCTGACTATCTGACTATCTATCTATCTGTCTATATATCTATCTATCTATTTTTATATCTATTATCTCATTATTCATCGATATATCTATATATAAATTATATATCTATTTATCTATCTATTTGTCTATCTATTTATCTCTCTTTCTCTTTATATGTCAATTTGTCCATCCATTTATCTATCTTTTATATAATATTCATCTTTCTATCTATCTATTTATCTATCTCTGTCTATCCATCTATTTAGCTTTTTATCTATCTATTGATGTATCTATATATTTATCTATTTATCTATCAACCTGTCTATAATTCTAGCAATCTATCTGTCTATTTGTCTATTTTTCTATTTCTTTATGTTTTTATTTGTTTATTTATTTATCTAACTATCTATCCATATATTTGATTATCATTCTATGTGCCTATCTATCTTTTTAACTAATTATCTATTTGCCTATTTGTCTATTAGTCTATAAGTGTATTTATTTATCTGTGAATCTATCTATTTGTCTATGTATCTTTGTGTCTAAGTGTCTATCTGTCTATCTACCTCTCTATCTATGTAACAATTTGTCTATGCGTCTTGTGTCAACATGTTTTTCTATCTATCTATCTAACTATCTATATGTATATATATCTATCTATCTATCTGTCTGTCTATCTGTCTATCTATCTAGCTGTCTATCAGTCTATTAGTCTATCAATTTATCTATATATCTATCTATCTATATTTCTATTTGGCCTTCTGTCTCTCTATATTTCTATTTGTCTATTTGTCTTTTTATCTATTTATCTATCTATCTAGCTATCTGTCTATATATATATATATATATATATATCTTTTTATCTATATATTTATACATCAAACTATCTATTTGTCAAACTATCTAACTATCTTTCTTTCTATCTACCTAATAGTGAATTTATCTATCTTTCTATTTATTTATTCATCTATCTATCTATCTATCATTCTATTTTTATGTCTATTTATTATTTTACCTATCTATTTGTTTAGCTATCTATATGTCTATCTATCTATCTACCTATCTTTCTATCCATCCATCTATCTAGCTATCTATATATCTAGCTATCTATTTATATATCCTTCTATCTATCTGTCTTTTAGTTTATCAATCTATCTATCTATGATTCTATCTATCTATCTATATGTTTGTCTATCTGTCTATCATTCTATATGTCTATTTACCTATCTATCTATGTATGAATCTATCTGTCTATCTAGCTGTGCATCTTCACATCTATCTACCTATCTATATACCTATCTTTCTTTCTATATGTCTATCTAGGTGCTATCAATCTATTTGTGTATCTAGCTTTGTATTTTTGTGTATTTGTATATCTATCTATGCATATATTTATTTATCTTTCTATTTATATATCTAGTTTTTTATAAATAAGCATATCTATATATCTATCTATATGTCTAACTATATATTTGTCTATCTATCTATCTATCTATCTGAGTATTTCTTTTTAGTCTATCATTTTATATCTCTATCTATCTATCCATCTATCTATTTGTTTCTTTATTGATCTATTTATCTATTTTTTATGTGTTTATATGTTTATCTGTCTATCAATCAATTTGTCTATATGTCTATCTATCTAAGTATCTATTTATCTATCTATCTACCTATCTATATCTCTACTTGTCTATATGGCTATTTGTTTATCTGTCTATCTCTATCTATCTATTTATCTATCAATCTATCTATCTATCTATCCATCTATCTATCTATTTAACTTTCTATCAGTCAATCTTTTTACCTATCTATCTATATATCTTTCTATTTATCTATCTTTCTAAATATCTTCCTATTAGTTATCAATTTATTCATTTCTTTATATATCTATGTGTTTATTTTTCTATTTGTATATCTATCTATTTATCTATCTATCTATCTGTATATGTGTCTATCTATATATCTATTTATTTACTTGTATATCTAACATAAATTTATCTATCTAACTATCTAACTATCTATCTATCTGAATATTTCTCTATTTATCTATTTTATTTTCTTTTAGTTTATATTAAAGTCTTTTTATTTGTATATCTATCTTTTTCATTAGCTATTTATCTATATATCTATCTATCTGTCTATCTACCAATCTATCTATATATCTATCTGTTTATTTGTCTATCTATCTTTCTATCTATCCTTATATCTACTATCTATCTATCTATTTGTCTATTTGTCTAACTATCTATCTCACTATATATATATATCTCTTGATCTATGTATCTATTTATCTATCTATCTATATATATATTTATCTATCTATTTATTTATTTGTCTATTTATATATTTGTATATGTGTCTATTTATTTATTTATCTATCTTTATATCTATATTTATATCTATCTTTATATCTATCTATTTATTTATATATATATCGGTCTATATGTTTATGTGACTATGTGTTTATTTATCAATTTGTCTATTTGTCTAACTATCTATTATTCTATAAGTTTATTTTCCTATATGTAAATCTTTCTATTAGTCTATGTAACTTTGTGTCTATGTGTCTATCTTTTTATATATCTATCAATCAATCTATCTGTCTCTGTATCTATGTGTCTACATAACTATCTATCAATCTATTTTTATATCAATTTGTCTATCTATTTATCTAGCCATCTATCTGTCTATATGTCTATATGTTTATCTATCTTGCTATCTATTAGTTTATTAGTTTATCAATTTATCTGTCCATTTAGTTTTATATTTGTTTATATGTCTTTTTATATATCTATCTATATGTCTAGCTATCTATTTTTTTATATGTCTATTTATTATCTGTCTATTTGTCTATCTATATATATGTATATCTATCTAAGTATCTATATATCTATCTATCTATCTGTCTATCTGTCTATCTGTCCATCTATCTATTTGTATATTTATTTATTTATCTGTCTATCTATCTATCGATCTATATATTTATCTATTTATATGTATATCTATCTGTCTATTTATCTTTGAAAATATATATTTCTCTATATATCTATCTATTTGTCTATCTGTCTATCTATCTATTTGTCTGTCTATCTACCTATTTATTTATTTGCATATCTATCTATCTATCTAGCCATCTATCTGTCTATATGTCTATATGTTTATCTATCTAGCTATCTATTAGTTTATTAGTCTATCTATTTATCTGTACATTGATCTTTCTATTTGTTTACCAATAATTTTATTTATCTATCTATATGTCTAGCTATCTATTTGTCAATATGTCTATTTATTATCTGTCTATTTATTATTTGTCTATTTTTTATCTATATATATGTATATCTATCTATGTATCTATATATCTATCTATTTATCTCTCTCTATCTATCCCTCTATCTATTTGTATATGTATTTATTTATCTGTATATTTGTCTATCGATCAATATATTTATTTATTTATCTATATATCTATTTGTCTCTCTATCTTTGAAAATATATATTTCTTTATATATCTATCTATTTGTCTATCTGCCTATCTATCTATTTGTCTATGTGTTTATCTATCTAACTATCTATCTATCTATCTATCTGCCTGTCTATTTATCTAGATATCTGTCAAACTATCTAACTTTCTTTTATTCTATCAGTCTCTTAGTCTATTAATCTATTTATCTATTTGTCTATTTATCTATTTTTCTATCTATCATTATGCTTATCTATTAATCTATTTATCAATCAATCTATCTATCTATCTATCTATGTATTTGTATATCTACCTATCTACTTAACTGTCTATCTATTTATTTATTTTCCTATCTATCTATAAATCAATCTATCTGATTCTCTATTTTAAAGCTATGTATTTTACTATCAATTAATCAATCTATCTGTCTATATGACTTTCTATCTATCTATCTATCATTTTATCTATTTGTGTATCTATCAATCTATCTTTATATCTATCTATGTATTTATCTCTTTCTACCTATCTATCTATAACTTTATTTATCTAACATTCTATATTCTATCTATCTGTCTATCTTTTTATATGTTTATCTGCCTTTATATCTCTAAATCTATCTATCTGACTATCTATCTATCAATCTACATAGCTATCTATCAATCTACATAGCTATCTATTTATATATCTTTAATCTGTATATCTATCTATCTATTTTTCTATCTATCAATTTATCTATATATATATATATATATATAGCAATCTGTTTATCTTTATATCTGTCAATCTGTTTATCAGTTTATCTTCATATATGGTCTATCTATCTAACTATTTTTGATCTAATTGTCTATCTATCTATTTGATTATCTGTGTGTCTTTGTTTCTGTCAATAAATTTATATATCTATCTATCAAAATGACTATCTAACATTCTAGTTGTCTATCAATATATCTAGCTTTTTATGTGTATATCTATTTATTTCTTTATCTATATATCTATCAACCTATCTAATTATATTTCTATCTATCTATATATATGACTATCTATATACTCATCTCTCTATCAATTTGTCAATTAGGCATTATATACCACTAACTAAAAATATATCTATCTATATACCTATCTTTCTATCTATCTAGCAATCATTCACTTTATTTGTCTATCTATCTATCTATCATTTAGTTAATCAATCTATTTATGTATCTAAATAAATATCTAACTATCTATTTATCTATCTGTCTATCTAATTATCAACCTATCTTTTTATCTAACTATCTATGTGTCTATCCATATATTTGTCTATCTATTATCTATCTATTTAACTATCTATCTATATATCATATCTATCTATTTTTCCATCTTTCTATCTATTTAATTGTCTATCTATGTATCTGTTTATTTGTCTATCTATCTACCTTTCTTTCTTTCTATGTGGCTAACTATCTTTCTATTTATCTATCTATTTGTCTATCTATGTTCTCTCTATTTGTCTTTTACCCTATTAGTGTAAGTGTTTATATTTCTATTTATCTATCTATCTATCTTTCGAGATGTCTATATATATATATATATCTATATAATTGTACATCTATCAATCCATGTATATATCTATCTATCAATCTATATAACTATCTATTTATGTATTTATCTATCTATCTATCTATTAGTTTAACTGTCTGTCTATCTCTTTATCTATTTATCTATCTATCTATATAAGTGTCTATTTATATTTTTATTTGTTTATATTTCTATGTGTCAATCTATTTATTTGTCTATAATTCTATTAGTCTATATATCTAACTATATTTTTGTGCATCAGCTTATCTATCAATATATATATATATATATATATATATATATATATATATATATCCATCTGTCTATCTATATAACTATATATTTATCTATATGTATGTCTATCTATCTTTCTATATTTATGTCTATCTATCTTTCTATATTTATGTCTATCTATCTTTCTATATTTATGTCTATCTATCTTTCTATCTATATGCATATCTACCTAACTATCATTCTATGTATCTACCTATCAATCTATCTATCTATCTATATGTTTATATGAATATCTTTCTATTTATCAATCAATCTATCTATCTATCTTCTATTGATCTTTTTCTCTCTACCTAGCTATCTATCTATTTATGTATGTGTATCCATAAATTTTTATATTTTCAACCTTTCAATCTATTAATATATCAATATGTGAATCTATCTATTTGTCTATCAATCTATCTATTTGTCTATCAATCTATCTATTTGTTTATCCATCTAATTGTCTAAGTGTCTTTATAATTATCGTTTTATCGACCTTTTTTGTGTATCTATCTATATATAAAACTATCTAATTATCTATTACTCTATTAGAATATTTGTCTATCTGTCTATCTATCTAACTATTTATTTATGTGTCTATGTGTCTATCTATCTATCTATCTATTTATATATCTATCTATTTATCTATATTTTTATCTTTCTATCTATTTATCTATCTATTTTCTATTTATCTATGTGTCTATATGTCTATATATCTACCTATCCATTATCATTGGATGAATGTGTCAATATGTTTGTGTCTATCTATCTATCTATTTATCTATCTGTCTATTTGTCTACCTATCTATCTATTGTCTATCTATCTTTATATCTTTATATTTTTATATCTATCTCACTATTTATTTGTATATCTATCTATTTATCTATATATGTATCTATTAATCTATATATCTACCTATAATTCTATCTATCTATCTTTCTTTCTTTCTATCTATCTTTCTATCTACATATCTATCTGTTTAACTTTATATCTGCCTTTCTATCTATCTATCTATCTATATATCTATTTATCTAACTATATGCCTATCTATCTATTTATCTATATATTAATCTATCACTAATTATCTATCTATCTACATATATATCTATCTTTAAATCTATCTCTCTATCTACCTATATATCTATGTATCTATCTATCTATTTGTTTATCTGTCTATCTACCATTCTGTCAATCTCTAAATTTATCAATCTATCTAGATGTCTTTATATATGTCTATTTATCTATTTAATTCTTTAACTATCTAACTCTATCTACTAACTATCTATCAAACAATCTATTTAATAGTCTATTAGTATATTTGTCTATCTATCTATTTTTATATCTTTTTCTGTAACTATGTTTCTATATATCTATCTATCTATTGATCTATCTATCTATCTCTCTATCAATTTTTCTATGACTATATTTGCCTATTTATCTATTTATCTATCTGTCAATCTGTGTATCTATCTATCATACTATCTATCTATGTGTTTATGTATCTATTTGTCTATCTTTATATATATCTATCTGTTTATCTATCTATTTTTTTTTCTATATCTTTTAATCTCTTAGTCTATCAGTCTATGTGCCTATCTTTTAGTTTATCATTCTATCAATTTATGTGTCTATCTATCTATCGATCTATCTATATAAATGTCTATCTTTCGATATCTTTAATTGTATATCTATCTATCTATATGTCTATTATTCTATCTAACTATTTGGTTATCTATATATTTGTATATTTGTCTATCTGTCTATATGTCTATATGTATAACTATATATCTATTTATATGTCTATTTGTTTATATTTCTATCTGTCAATCTATCTATCAATGAAATTGGCTAACTATATATCTTTATATCTATCTAGCTATTGAACTATCTAACTATCTTTTTGTTTATCAGTCTACCTATCAATATGTATATATATATATATATATATATCTTTTTATTTGTCTATCTATATATGTATTTTTTTATATTCATATTTGTCTATTTGTCTATATATCTATCAATAAACTATCTATTTGTTTCTCTGTCTATCTATCAATCAATGTATATGTTTATCTATCTATTTGTCTCTCTCTCTCTCTCTATGTGTCAATCTATCAATCTAAGAATCTATCTATATGCCTATCTATAAATCTATCTATCTATCTAATTGTCTAACTATCTATTTATCTATATTTCTATATATGAAACTATCTAACTATCTAATAGTCTATTTGTCTATTTATATATCTATCTATATATTTATGTGTCTACGTGTGTCTCTATCAATTTGTTTATCTATCTATCTATCTATTTGTATTTCTGTTTAACTATATCTATGTATATCTATAATATGTCAATCTCTCTATCTATATTTGTGTCTATGGGTGTATGTGTTTTTGTGTCTATCTATCTATCTATCTATCCAACCTTATGTCTGTCTTTTATATCTATCTATATATTTATATATCTTTGTATCTTTCTATCTATCTAATTCTATATCTATCTATATGTCTATATATCTAGTTGTTTATCTATCTATCTGACCATGTGTTTATCTTTCTATATATTTATTTGTGTATGTATCTATTTGTGTATCAATCAATTTCGTTATTTATATATCTACTTATCTATTTATATTTGTCTATCTATCTATCTATCGATCTATCTATCTGTCTTTGTTTCTATTTGTTTATCTATCTATTAATTATATATATATATATATACAATTTATTTGTCTATTTATCTATATGTCTATCAACTTTATGTGGCTGTCTGTCTATCTATTTATCTATATATCTATGTATCTGTCTATCTATCTACCTATCTTTCTATCTATCTATCTATCTCTTGATCACTCTATCTTTTAGTCTATCATTCTATTAGTCAATGTGTCTATATATCTATATGTCTTTTAGTCTATCTGTCTATGAATCTTTGTTTCTATATCTCTAACTATCTTTCTATCTATTTATCTTTCTATCAGATTGTATATTTATCTATCTATATGTCTATTTGTCTATCTATCTATCTATTTGGCTATCTTTCTATAAGTCTATATATATATTTTATATATATATATATCCATCGGTTTATCTATCTTTCTATCTTTCTATGTATCTATCTTTCTATCTGCTAATTATTTGTCTACCTCTCTATCTATCTATTTGTCGATATGTCTATCTAAGTGTCTATCTTTCTAGCTATCTATATGTATATCAATCAAACTGTCTATCTGTCCATCTATCTATATTTATTGAAAATGATTGAAATTGATCAAAAAAATTCATATGCAATAATAAATAGACGTATCATTAATAAAATTTGAAAGTGATTAAAAAACATAGACTTGTCATCAAATGCTACCAAACATATTTAATCCTTCTCAAGTAATACTAAGCGAATCAATGAATATTGCTCATTGAAAGCATATCCTATATTATTAAAAAATTTCATAATATCATTAAAACTAAATAGATTCAATACAAAAAAAATTATCCGTAGATTTCATTAAATATACATTTTAAAAAGAAATCATATAACATTGAATATGTCAGGATGTACAATAATGTTTTAATCTTATTTGATTCATTGAATATATAAACTTAAGTCATTTTATCTTAAGATATGAATATATTCATTTTTTATAAATGAATAACTTGTTATCATCGTTATTGTTCTAGATATGAATATGAATTAATTCAAATTAGTTAGAGGTAAGTGATAAGTTAGAGCTATAAGAATAACTTATTAAAATACATAGACATCAATTATTGCTCTACTTTTTTTAGAGGATATGAATAATCTACATGCATTGACTTTGTAAAAATTATATAAATTTTTTTCATGATATCTAAAATGTCTCGTGATTTTTTGATCTTTACTGTGTTTATTGTATCTTAAAGTCTATCATATTTATGATTGTTAATATTATTTTAGATAGGAAAATCAAATTACAATCAATATTAACGAAAATTTGTTATGATAGAAAGATTAATATAATACATAGATGAGTCTTCAGGATCAAATTCCTACATTATAACAAAATATATTTGATGATGTATATGATAAAATTTAAAGTTGTATAGATCATAATAGATAGATTGAAAATGGTCTTATAATTTTTATCATTTTATGACTTACTGATTTGTAATATTTTTTATGTTTTAGTT
Organism: Sapria himalayana; assembly: GCA_029783825.1. Classification (NCBI taxonomy): domain Eukaryota; kingdom Viridiplantae; phylum Streptophyta; class Magnoliopsida; order Malpighiales; family Rafflesiaceae; genus Sapria; species Sapria himalayana. The sequence goes on from JAREIK010000611.1 coordinate 67,220, forward strand.
TTATTTTGAAAGATTATATTACCATTTTTTATTTAATAAGTATTAATTATAATTTTAAATTAAAATTTTTTTTAATGTTATTTAATTTTTTAAATTCATAATTTTAAATTTTTGATATACTAGGTAAGTATGTATATATTTTGTATTTACATTATGTATACATGTATATACACAATAATTTTTGTCTATATACAATGTGTACATGTATATATTCAATATGAGTATATATACACATTGTATGTACATTCTATATACATTATGTATGTATTTTGCATATTATAATACACAATAATTATATTATGTGTATATATAGATACACATAACAATTCACACTTTTATGTTATCTATAATATATTGATATAATGCTGCCATGATGCTCAGCACTTGCCACATGCACACACTATCCAGGAAACATGGCCCACAGGGGTCCATGCTCTAGGGCTTGGGCCCTTATGAGGTGGACCAGGTGTCATGGCTAGGCCCTGAAGAGCACATGCCTAGCTCTCCTAGTTCAGACCTCGGTTATTCTAGGCTGGGTACGTGTGGGGCTAGGCAATAACCATTCTCATCACAATTGTTGGCAAAGATTTTTACGAGAATTATCTAGAGTATCTTAATTTCTTTTTTCTTTTAAGTTTGAGGTGATGAATATATATAATATTCATTATATTTATTGCACTATTTTAATTTTTGAATTTTTTATTTCACTTGTATCTAGTCTAGGTAGTGTAGTGCTTATATTGATGGCATACTCCAAACACTTTTACTTTTGTTCTTTAAAAAAACATCAGGTGTCTTGGGGCAGTCTCCAACATGTTAGCTGAAATGATGGTGGTGGTGGCGGCATTATCACTTTTATTTCCCCCACTTTGATATCATGTTCAAAAATTAAAAAACATGCATTTCGGTGCCTCATTCCTAATGCAACCAAACATGTCAAAGAGACCAAGTATAATGCCACACAGAAGAAAAAATACATAATGAAAATTTATCTTCGAGAGCATGTTGGATTTATAAGATAGAAAGCATGTTGTGATTGAATTAGCATCAAGGACATTAGAGATTATATTATTTTGTTTTGACACTTGTTGTTTTTTTATTTTGTTTTGGAAGATAAAAATTCTATTTTTCTGGGCATGTATTATTCTAATGATCACCGGGCAACTTTTTAAAATTTCTATTTGTCAATTAGTTTTCTTAAAGTTTGAAGCCTGTGCATTTTGTTAATGATACTCGGGTTATGGTTACCATGTAGAGTTGGATGTTGTGACAGTGCAATACAAGGCCTCATATGCTAGCTCTTGTGGTGTGCTTATCTTTCTTTTTAGAGTCATGTGGCGCATGACATGCACTATATATGTACATATACCGAGTATATAAGTATGAATATACTTGGTATATAAATACATATATACTAAGTATATACGTAGGTATATACTGAGTATGCACATAAGTGGGTGCATATATTTATTTGTAGACATGTATATATAGTCATACAATCACATCAATTTACACTAGACACTTTTGAATATATAATTGCTCAGGCTGGTCTGGTCATCATCGTGCATTGCTCACATATGCAAGTAATAAAAGCAATAAATATTAGACTTTTCCTAAAGCTTTGGTGTGATATTTCTGGTCTAGGCCCGCCAGACAAATAGATGTTGATCTTAAAAATCTTAGTAATTGTATTGATATGCAATTATCACATGGTACAAAGAGAAGGTATGAGTAAGTAAGTTTTTTTGCTCTAAATTCTGCAATGATTTGTTCTAATTGTACTAGGCCTTAGAATGATAATGATGATGATGCTCGTGTAGTGTCGTGTAATTCTCTCCAAGAGGACTATCGGGTCCTATTTTGGGAGAAGCAGTTTGCCGCCTCATCAAAAATTTGCTCAATTTCAAGTTCATCAGTCGAGCATCATCGCCCGCCATACTTTTATTATCAGCAGCGGCGGCGGCGGCAGCAGTGGCAGCGATGGCAGCAGCAGTAGTGGCAACAACAGCGACGGTGGCGATATATACATATATACTGTAGTATTATATACTTATCAAAACATAACTTTTTTTATTTTGATTTGATTGAGTGGTTTAAATTTCTTACAGATATGGTACCGCATTGTTCCCCATACAAATCTTGTATAAGTGAAGGAATTTTTTACTAGACATGACGTGCCATGACTCAGATAGCTTTGTCACAGCAGAAAATTGGTGATTAGAGGAGCAAAGGGAGAGAAAGCAATATCAAAGAATGGATAGATTATACTTTATGCACTATCGGTAGATACATTGATGAATATGATGTAATAAAATTTTGTTATTTTTTTTATTTTAATTATGTAAAATATTGTATTAGAATAAGTTATTAAATGATTTTATTTTTGGTTAATTATAAATTATCATTTATAGCTTTTGTTTATATTCAATTTAATATAAAAATATTAAATTATTTAATTAAAAAAGTTTATAATAAATTAAATTCTGAAAATAGTTTTGATATTAAAATAGCTAGGAGAAATTCCCTAGCTAATTTAGCAAATATTTCCTAGGTAAATTTGCTAGCGAAAATTCCCTAGCTAATTAAGCTAGGGAAAATTTCCTAGCTAATTAAGCTAGGAAAAATTTTTTAGCTAATTAAGCTAGGGAAAATTCACTAGCTAATTAAGATAGGGAAAATTTCCTAGCTAATTAAGCTAGGGAAAATTCCTTTGCTAATTTAGCTAGGGAATTTTCCCTAGCTAATTTAGATAGGGATATTTTTATTTAGTAAAAGATTTTCAGTCGCTAAATTTATTTAGCTAGGGACTATTTCCATTGCTAATATTTAGTGATGAGCACTTTAGCTTGAGAAATCTTCCATCATTATTTTTATTTAGCAACGAAAAATCTCATTTAGCTTGCTAATTTAGCGAATGAAATAATTTTTTAGAAAGAGATTATACCGTCACTAAATTTTTAGCTAGGGATACTTTCATTCGCTAAATTTTAGCGAGAAGCACTTTAGATTGGGAACCAATCCATCAGTAATTGATTGCTATATCCCATTTAGTTTAAAAAGATGCCCATTTAGCTAGGGAATTATCCCTAGCTATATGGGATTTTTCTTGTCGTGTAGAAAGATAGTTAAATAGTCGGATAGATAGATGAATAGATAGAGATATATAGATAGATAGATAGATAGATAGATAGATAGGCAATTAGAAAGATATACCTATACACAAATAGGTAGATAGACTGATAGATTGATTGATAGATTGATAAATAGATAGATAAACTAACATACAAATTGTCAGATAGACAGAGATAGACAGATCAATAGATAGAAATATAGATTTATAGAAAGATAAACTTATAGATAGCATAGAGATAGATAGATAGATAGACAAACAGACAGAAAGAAAGAAAGAAAGATAGATAGATAGATAGATAGGCATATATATGGATAGACAAATAGACAAATAGATAGTTATTTAGATTTACAGATAAATAGATAGATAGATTGATTGATTGATTGAGAAAGAGATAAATAGGCAAGTATATAGATAGATAAATAGATAGATAGACAGATAAAATGATTGATAGATAGATAAATAAAAATATTGCCAGATATAAAGATAGATAGATAGACAGATAGATAGATAGACATATAGATAGATAACATATAGATAGACAGAAATATAGATAGTTAGATAGATAGATAGATAGATAGATAGATATATACAAATTAATTGGTTTTGTCAGATAGAGATATTTAAAGATAGAAATATAGTCAAATTGATAGATAGATAGTGAGATAGATAGACAAATATAAAGATATACAAATATATAGATAGACATTTCAACAAATCTATAGATAGATAGATAGATAGACAAGTAGACAGATAGATAATTAGTTAGTTAGACAGTTAGGCAGATTGGCACATAGTCAGTTAGATAAATAGACAGATAAATATAAAGATAGATAGATAGATAGATAGGTAGATGAATAGACAGATAGACATATAGCATTACAAAAAAAGCCAAAATAACTAGGGATATTTCCATAGTTATTATAAGAAATTCTATCATTAAAATAGAATAGCAATGGATTTATGACGTAAATTATCCAAAGCTAAAGTGCTCATCACAAAATATTAATGGAAAAAAAATTATCTTACAAATTTTTGAATTACATAAATCCCTAGCTAATTATATTTTTTCCCTTAATATTTTGATCATAATTAAGAGTAGTAATCAATATTTTTCTCCTGGATAGATATAGAAAATTCTTTATCTAAATTAGCGAGAGAAAATTCTCTAGCTATTTTCATTCCAAATCTATTTTCACAATTTAATTTTTTACAAAAATATGATTACATAATTTTAAATATTTATATTAAATTGAATAAAAACATATACTATAACCCATTTTTTATAATTAACAAAAAGTAAAATCAATTTAGAAATTATTCTGATACAATAGTTACATAGTTAAAACAAAAAGATTACATAAGTATATAATCATTTAAAACTAAATCATCATCTTCACCATTAGCTAGTGCATTTGTGCTTGCTTCTCCTGCATGGTTTCTCTGCTAAAATTTAGTATGTTATCTGCTATGTCAAGGCCATTAACTATGCCTCTATATAAGACATTTGCTTTTGCATTGCATTCTTAATTTCTTTCATCTCATCATTCACTTCTTTTATTTCCTGCATTTTATCTTTCAAAATAGTATCTACTGATCCTTCTCTTTAATTTCTTTCTCCATAAATACAAATGATTCATTTGTTTCTATTTCTAGCTGTTCGATTGCCTCTTCCACTAGTGTTATGATAGAGGAACTAGAAGCATGACTTATAGAACAAAAATCCACTTTCTTCGAGCTGATGCTTTGCACTCATTGCTTCTTTTGACCTTTTATGGTCTCCAAATAAAAAAAGATAATAGTCACTTGGTTGAAGTCCTATAGAACTTTCAAATGACTGAGAAGTAGCTATCACACATTATTCCATGAGGTCCTATAATAAAATAGAATAAAATATTGTGCTAGATTTAAATAAAATAAATCAAATATTTTTCATTCCACACTACTTTTAAAATTTACTGTAGTATTCTAAAAGTTTATTAATATAACACATTCTTATAGCAATCATATGAGATTGGTTGCCAACAAAATTCCAATCCACTTCTTCACATGCATCTCCCTGAAAATCACATAAAAATTAGGATATTGGCCCAATTATCCAGCCCAATGTTTGTATTTATTATGTCAAAAAAAACATATGTTAGAAAATATTAGTTAAAATTGTAAAACCATGCAAAGATAAAATTATTTGGACTACTAGGCCAACTGCTAAATATATAAATTTTAATGTTATAAATTGTACCCAATCTCGAGCATACTCTGCATGACTTTGATCCTCTTGTGTGGCGAGACATTCCTATACCTGGTCTAGCTACCTCAATCCGTTAGTTTTTTGCTAGCTATCTTTGATTTTTTCTTCACTTCTAGTTCCTCCCAATACTTAAGCCACTCGGGCCACTCATCCTCAGGTATAAAATCATGCCTAACTTTTAGAAATTTCAATTTATGAACAAAATCTAAGTACCATTCAGCAATTTTGCTCTCTCACAATGACTTTATCTGTCCATCAAATTGGAGTGCTCATGTACACTGATTTTATATATAGAAAATTCACAAAAAAAAACTATATTAATAAAAAGGACATAATTTTTTTATGCTTGAATAATAACCTACATAATAGTTAACTAATTAGATAATTAATTTTCAATGCTTTGTTTCTTTGTTTTTACCTGAAAGTCATAAAAGTTAGTCTCTTTTGTTGATTCAGAAACTTTTTTCCACTATAATGCTTTGGAACCAACCATTTTATTGAAATACTTTTTAATTATAGCCAAATACTTGTGAGATAGAATTAAACTATAGAAATAAATAATTAACATTGAAAATAAGCAATTATAACTATATATAAAAACAATACCACTAAAAGTGACATCATAATATTTATATTAAAATAATGTTTACATTTTTTATACCTCCTATCCATAATTTTTATTACTAACTTAGCGTAGCCTGCAGATGAAGCCACAACATTTAATGATGTCGATGGTGCTATAAATTAGAGAACAACTGATGGTGTAAAAATGTGGTGTAGAAGATGGTGATGGATTAGAATTGTGTGCAGGAGGGACAATGGGTGGTAGCCTTATATTTGATAAAGGTGATGGTAAAGGTGTCAATGATGGTGATGATGATGGTGATGGTGATGTTGAAGTCTGGATATGTTGGGTATGAGATGGTACTGGTTGTACAACAATACGTAAAATACTAGATGAATCTCGTCCATGTATGCATCCACGTCCACCTCAACCATGCCCAAGTCTTTGAAACAATGAACAAATAATAGATATTGTATGACGAATAACCATGCATTTTAGAATAACACACACCAATGGATTCCGACAATTATATAGAAAGTCTTTGAAATTATAATATTCTAATAATATTATAACAATTTAATTATCTGAATCACTACCACCTTCTTATGGATCTTTTGACATTTCATCTGATTCTGATGGAAGTTCCAACTCATCTTCAGATATAAAATGATCATCTTCAAAATCTATTAGGCCACCAAATGAGTCACATAAGTTTTCTGGAACTTCATCTACATGCACAGGCTCAATATTAATTATGTCATCTTCTTGAAATGCCGATGCAATAGCTAAGTTTGCACTTCTTTGTTAAATTGTTGGTACTTCAAAATTTGATCGAGCTTTGATTTTTCAAATAGCCCACTAGTCACTCTTATCATGAGATAAACTCGAATATGTATAATAATATACTTGAGTGGCTTGAACTACCATAATAAATGGCTCAGATCAATTAAATCTGCATTTATGGATAACATCCACTAGCTTATAATCCGAATGAATCTTTGTACCAACATTTCATGTAGGATCAAACCACTCACATTTTAATAATACAATCCTATTATTTTGGAGTCCAGGATACTTCAACTCAATAACTTCTGCTAGTTGACAATAATAATCAATCTCACTTACACTATAACTTGAGCCTTTAATGCATACACCAATGTTCATAGTTTCTTTAGAAGAACAATGCCCTATTTTGTGAAATTTTATTCATTGACAAAATACCCAGAATAGGATGTCACATATCAAAATGGGCCTTTACTTAGATTCTGTATGAATATGTTGGAATCTCCATTTTAATGATCATTTGTATATTGTATACATTCAATAAATGATGTTAAAAAATATAAGATACTAATAAATCAAATTATTCAAAAAATTAAGGCTTAATAATTCTCACATAGTTCTTGAACAAATTCACAAATTCTATTCTAGCATAGAATCGACCTTATGGCTAGGAATGGATGGTTGCCTTTATTTTAACTGCTCAATATAAAAACTGCACAAATATAGACAGAGGGAGAATAATGGATTTTAATTTTTAATTATTACTATTCAAGACAAATTTATCTTATGATTAAACCTTCAATCATTTTGGGTATACATACTCAATATATGCTGCAACCTACTCACAGTTAAGTAAAAGGTAGCCATGAGTTGCTTTGTACTATTCATCTATCATACATCTTTTCTTTGCTCTTCCAAATGCTTTTCTAGGGTGCTTGAAGATAGATAACTTGTCCTCAGATTCATATTCTTCTACCAGCACATGACCTTTATCATTCCGAGGCATATAATTATATTCTTTGTTTGATATGGTCCTCAAAAGAAAAAGAATAAAAAATCATGCTTTTCTACATAATATGCATTACAAATTGAACCTTCAACTTTTGGCATGTTTCTAACATTCAATTTTAAACTTACGAAAATACCTACAACCATTTTGTTATGTTTCAATAAAATCGAATTACAATATTAATTTATGCTTGAAATAATAAAATACAATTACATATATTTATTTACCTCTCAAAAGGATACATAAACCTGTATTACATTGGCCTGGCTATTCTTGCTTCATAAGCCAAATGGACCGGAAAATGCACCATTGAGTCAAAAAAGCTCAGTTGGAATATTCATTCAAGCTTACAAAGAATGAGATGTATGTAATTCTCCAGTCTCACAATGTCATCTATTTTGATTGTGGTTGTGATTAGCTGTTTGAAGAACAAACTAAGTTCTGTAAGAACCTACCAAACACATAGAAAAAGTATTTAACGGAAAGCATTAGGTATTAATCTCTACATAAATACATGATAATCATGACTTTTCATTCCAAATAACTTAAGCTTCTTCATACCCACACATCTGCCAATATTTGACACATATCCATCATGGAATTTCAAAATTTTTACCCATTCACACAATATATGTCTTGCCTTCTTATCATGTCTGTAACAAGCTTTAGTGTATTTTTTTGCAGCCTCATTCCATTTCAATTCAGGACACTGATAGCAATTATTTAACTCTTGTCTTGATTTTATAGTGTCTTTTTTGTTCATATATTTTTACGCAGGGTTGAAAACATTGTAAAACATATCTTTTTCAATATGTAATACATCCAAGTTATGACAAATTAAATTAGACATTTAATAGGGCAAGTCCCAAAAAAATACTATGTTTTCTCCAGCTAAATATTTTTCATATTGGTCCATTAGTTCTAGTAGGATCAATTTCAGTTACTTTCTTTAGACCCAAACTCTGAATCTTTGTCAAGATATCATCTCCTGAATGAATAGCTAGTGGAACTGTCATCACTATTTTATTTTTTTGAAATGTAGTTCTATTTCTACGGAATGGAAGATTTGTAGGTAGAAACTTACAATGGTTTTAAAACCATGACTATTTACCACTGAATTTGAGAGTGAAAGCTTCAGACTTATCAATGCAATACGGGCATGCTAACAATCCTATAGTACTCTAACCAGGCAATATTGAATATGCAGAAAAATCACTTACCGTCAACATAAGGGCTGCATGCATAATTACACTTTGCTTCTTTGAGATGTCATATCTATTCATGCCAACATCCCACAAATGATTCAAATCTACAATAAGAGACGGTAAGAGAACATCCAACATGTATTTTGGATTTTTTGGCCATGGATATATTGACAAAAACATATATTACTCCTTCATACACAACTATGGAGGCAAATTCTAAGGTGTCACTATCATTGGCCATGTAGAATACTATTTTCTAGATTGACCAAATGGCTGAAAACCATCAGTGTAGAGACCCAATCTCACATTTCAACTTTCAGCAACTGAATTTGATGGATGACATATTATCCCTTGTTCAGCCTCATACTCAGAATGCAACCTCATATCATTTGATGTGGTATTTGATGCATATAGTCTCTACAATCGAGGAATTAAAGAGAAGTAATACATATTCTTAAATGCAACTTTCATCTTCTTTCTCATTTCTGCAATACGAGGAGCCTTCTTTAACCGAGGAAGATCTCAAAACTTATAACTAATTAAATCACTATCACCATCCCAATATAACATACATCCATTAAAACAATAATCAAATTTTTCCACTGGTAGACCCATACCTCGTAATAACTTCTTGGTACTGTAAAAGTAGTTTGTGACCAAATTATTATCCAAAACAATTTATTTCATTAGTTCTATCACCTGATCAAATAATTTCTCAGACATATGATTTTTTGACTTCATGCTCATAAGTCGAGCTACTAATGACAATTGCAAATGTGTTTTACAATTAGGCCACAACCCATTATCTGCAGCTTTAAGCATATCATAAAATTTCTGATCTTCAGGATGATGTGATTCATCCATGTAATCCATATTGAAGTTAACACCCATAGCTTCCATGACCATTCTATGGCATGTGTTTGATGCTTCTTCACTACATACATATGATTCAATACCCTCATTTTGGTTAATGTTGACAGCCATTGTACTATCCCCTTGATATATCCAAACAAATATATTTGGTACAAAACCATATTTAGCCACATGGTATCTAATAGTGTTTACATCATGAAAAGACATATTGAGACACTTGTGGTTATTATATGGACACTTAATTTTATGTATGTCTTTCCATCTCGATTTACCACAAGCAAAGTTGATGAAAGTTTCTAACACACTCAAAAAATCTTTATTCAAAATTCCATTCATAAACCTTTTGTACATCCACTGACAATTTGAACTCATTTTGCTCTATTATATTTACAAAGAATTATGCTCAATCATAATTCTAAATGATATGACTTCAAATAATACTATTAATTAAATAAAATCACTTACATATAAATATAGAAAGGCAAAATATCATGAATATCTAGGCAATGTGTTTGTAGAATCTACATGAAGAAACAGAGAATTTATTAGCATGCTAAAGTTGAAAAGATATCACTATATTGCTAGATGAAGAGAGCATGTCTCTTCTAGTGCACCAATGAAAGCTATACAAAAAGGCAAGAATTATGAGAACACAAGAACCAGGTGAAAGGACAAGAAAGAGAAGCAAAAAAAAGGAATTATAAGTTTGAAGTAGTAAGCTCCTCACTTCTGAATGAAGATCAAAGATTAAAATTTCAACTGTGATTCAACTCAATCTTTGAATATAAAAATAAATAGGAAAGACAAAATAAAAGGAATGAAGATCCAATTCCAAAAACATTTTGCAAATGAATTAATGAAGAATTTAGACATGAAAAATAAAAGGTTTGGACAAGAAAACATATCATACAAAGTATTAAACTAGAAAACATAGATGTGAAGTAGCTTGCAATTTCAGATTCTTAGCATTACAAATATGAACTAATTAAAGATACCAATAATTAGAGACATTAACATTAACATTTTGTGGAAAACTACAATCAAAAGATAGTTTGCTAAAGAAAACTGATTAAGATAAGAATAATGAGAATTAAGCAAAACTAGTTGACTAAAGAGCTCTTAGCAATTCTATCACATCCTACTTAAAGTTTACTAACAAGATAGAGATTAGAAATGGATGAATATAATCTAGTAAAACTAAAGCTTAATTTTAAAGAGACGCATGACTTAAACACCAAGATTTAAGGCCAAAGATATGCATAAATAAATTGTTAATTGAAGTAGGAGCCTAAGAACACACCATTTTATGAACTAAATAACTGCCAAAAAATAGTAGAGCAAAAGAACTTAATCCTAATTTTTTAGTAATTTACTTAAAGATTATTTACATACGCATCAATTCAAACTTAAATGATACGAAGGATATCAACTTATTAATTTAACAAAAATTATAGATATGATCATCACTTATATACTTTTGCCGATTATATATTTAACTAAGAAATTAATTTTTTGTATTGAAATGCATATTTTCATTTTTTATGATGGTTATTAGCTCACATAATATGTTATTTTCATTTTAATCTATTATGAGAAGAATGAACACATAAAAGTATTATTTTATCAAAGAAAAGTTTAATAATAAAGCAACATTTCGGCAAGAGCAGCCAGAGAGGGCTATTTTTCACAATGCCCAAATAATCCACGAGAAAATCAACCAAATGGCCACATAACTTTTTTTAAAAGATTCTAAAATAGGTTAATTAATTTTATCAAACAACAACATGGCTATAATTGCATAAAATTTATAAAATTATTTAATATACTAATATTATAATCTTACAACAAAACAAAATGTTGCAAATATATATGTGACAAAAAATACAATGATACACATAAATACAAACAAAAAACTATACATGCATATGTGTGTGTGTGTGTGTGTCATATATCAAGACTATCATCAATTGCACACAAAATTTATTAACAAACACTAAATCTAAAATAGTTGAAAAGAAAAAAAATAAAAGGAAAACATATCTTATATTAAGAGTATCATATATCAAGAGTATCATATTTTGCATTAATGATGATTTTTGATTTTTGTTTTTCATTAATTTTTTATTGTTAAATATTGAATTTAACAAAAAATATACTACTAGAATAACATTAAATCTAAAATATCACACCAATATTAAAGATGTTTTTTCATATGAAGATTTAAATCCAATCAACAATTTTTATTAATAAAACTTTACTTTGATATATCAATTCTTAGTAATAGTCTCAGAATCAACATTAGATCATAGACAAAATTTTGAAAGTCATTATTAAATGACGTGTTTCATCTTGTTTGATTTTTTTTTCATTTAGTTGTACCATATTTTTTTTGATAATTTTTAATTTTTTGTATGTGTGACAAATAAATTGGCATGTTTTTTGTGTACATAAGTATATTAGTATACATGTTTCATTGTAAACAATAAATAATGTGCATGTACAGCAAACATAGACTGTACTAAATAAGCAACTTCACATGCACCCCACATCTACTACTTTGGATATATATACTAAATGCACATTTTTATAAAATAAAAGGGTATACTCGATACAAATCAAATTATCTATCATATTACTCATGTTAACATTGTATAATGATGCAATAATTACTTATTATAAATGTATAGACGAAATAAGTGACCATGCATGGCTAGTGTGCATTGAGAATGCATGGTATCTAATAAAATACTTTGAAAAAATTCTGTACAATTTTTGTTCCCCCGCTTACAATAATGTATAGTCTCACTTGAGTTCTTAGTCTTCTACAACCCCCCCTCCCCCATTTCTCCATCAAGTGTGCTTTGATTCTACTAGCCAATATTGGATAGATATAATAAAGACTTAGTGTAGTCAATTTTTTTAATAGTACTATTAAACAATAATTAATATCATGCCAATTAAATTAATTAAAGCATCTATAATCTTAACAGAATAGAATTACTATGTAATTTATTGGGTACCTAATTAAAGACCAAAAAATATGATTTATTAAGAAAAATAAACTAAAAATAATTCATCATCATCCACCAACAAAAATTATAGCCTCGACAACCTATCAACATGAGCAATGACAACAAAATTTTAGGTTATAACGGTTAAGTTGTACCTTCTTTTTTGAAAGAAATATAAGAGTTTCACACTATAACCATAGAAACCTGATTAGTAAAAAATTTCCCACGGGTTCTTCATATTCATCTACTCTAGAGAAAAAAAATTCTAAAATATAAAAACCCATAAATTAAAATATAAGATATAACTTGAATTTAAATAATTATAGTACCTTGCTATTCTTCTCCTCTTATTATTATTTTCTTCATCCTCCTTTACTATTCTTCTTCGAATTTCAGAGCTAGCACACTTTCTGTCGATTTGAAATCCATTAAACATTAAAAAGAGAATCATTAAAATAAAAAAAGTTCACACTATTATGAACAATATTATGGATGTCCATAAATGCTCCATTAATCTCATGACTATTAAAATTCTTGTTACTATTATTATTCATAGATTAATGTGTATTAATTAGCATGGATTAATATGTATCCATTAATACATTTAATATGTATTCATTTATTAAACCCTAAAAATAGGGATCCATTGTATGAGTCACAATATACTTGAAGGAAGTTAATTTTATTGTTTAATGATATAGAGAATAATTTTATTGTTTACTGATAAAATAATTTTATTGTTTACTGATGAAAATAATTTATTGTTTGGCATGACTTATTGGGACATCCTATGTCTATAATGATATAGAGAATCAATAAAAATTCAAGTGGGTATTCACTGAAAAATCAAAAGATTTTTTGTCCAATGAGTTTTCAAGTGCTGCTTATTCTCAATGGAAGTTAATTATAAGGCCTTCACCAACAAAAATAAGGACATAACCCCTTGCATTTTCGCAACGTATACAAGGTGATATATGTGGGCCTATTCATCCACCATGTGAACCATTTTGATATTTTATGATTATGATTAATACATCAAAGAGATGGTCACATGTCTGTTTGTTATCAACACATAACAGAGCATTTGCTAGATTTTTTGCTCAAATAATTTGGTTATTGGCTCATTTTCTAGATTATCTGATTAAGTCAATTCATCTTGATAATTCTGGAGAAATTACTTTCCAAGCTTTTAATGATTATTATTTGTCTATTGGAATAACTGTTGAACATCCTTTAGCAAATGTTCATACACAAAATAGTCTTAAAGAATCATTTATTAAATGCCTTCAATTGATAACAAGGCCATTACTAATAAGGATGAAGCTCCCAACTTCTGCTTGGGGCCATGTTATTTTATATGCTGTAGTACTGATTCATACTAGACCAATAAATTATCATGAGTTCTTTCCTTTACAATTAGTTTTTGTCGAGAACCAAATATTTTCCATCTAAGGATTTTTGGGTGTGTGGTAAATATTCTGATTACTCCACCACAACGCACTAAGATGTGTCCCCAAAAAAGAGTGGGAATACATATTGGATATGAATCTCCATTGATAATCAAATATTTAGAGCCAACAACTTGAAATATAATTATGGCTCATTTTTTTGTGCGTCATTTTGATGAATCAGATTTTCCAACTTTAAAGAAAGAAAATAAATAGTTATAAAAAGCTATTAGTTAGAATCAATTGTTATTGTTTCATCTTGACCCTCGCACGAAGGAATGTGAACTAGAAGGTCAAAATATTATTCATTTGCAAAATTTAGCAAATTAATTACCAGATGTATTTACTAATCCTAAGAGAGTATCTATATGGTAGATGCCAACTGCTAATGCTACAATTAGAATTGAAGTCTCTGTAGGATAATCTTTTGCTAATGAACCTAATGTATCATTGAAATGTGGTCAACAAGTTGGTTTCTAAGATAAAAATCCTCGGAATAGAAAATGATCAAAGAATCAAGTTGAGGAATTGATAGCTCTAGAAGAGTCCTCAATTGTAATTCCAGAAAAACTTCATGCTCCTGAAACTTTTGACAATCAAGAGATCTCAATAAACTATGTCACAACTGGCCAAAGGTGGAATCAGAATATAATTGTTGTCAATGAAATATTTGTTATAATATGGCACTCAACATTGTTAATGATAACAAGAACCTTGAGCCAAATTCTGCCAAGGAATATAGACAGAGAGATGTGTGACCAAATTGGAAAGATGTAATTGAAGTAGAATTGAATTCTCTTTCAAAACACCAAAATTTTGATTCTATTGTACATACACATGATAGTGTCAAACATGTAGGATACAAATGAGTATTTGTATGAAAATGAGGCGCGACAAATAAAATTGTCAAATATAAGGCACGATTAGTTGGACAAGGATTCTCTCAATGATCTGACATTGATTATGAAGAGAAGTATTCCCCTATAGTGGATGTAGTTATGGCTTATTTATAAAGACCACTTAATAGTGACATTTACATGAAAACCTTAGAAGGATTAAAATTGCTTGCAACACATAATTCAAGTCCTCGAGGACTTTACTAGATAAAATTATGCAGATCTTTATATGGGTTGAAGCAATCTAGATGCATGTGATATAATTGTCATAGTGAATATTTATTATGAAAATGGTATAAGAATGATCCACTTTGCTCATGTGTATTTATTAAAAGATCTGGATCTGAGTTTGTTATAATTGTAGTTTATGTTGATGACTTGATTATTATTGGAACTATGAATGAGCTTTCAGAAGCAATAGGCAACTTAAAGAAAGAATTTGAGATGAAAAATTTCGAAAAAACAAATAATTGCCTTGGTTTGCAGATTGAACACTTGGAGAAAAGAATTTTTGTTCATCAATCAGCTTATATATTAAAGGTGTTAAAACAATTCTTTAATGATCATGCCCATCCATTGAGCACTTCAATGGTTGTAAGGTCATTAGATGTGAATAAAGATCCTTTTCGACCTTGGATAGATGATGAAGAGCTTCTTGCTCCTAAAGTACTATATCTTAGTGTTAATTGAGCACTAATGTATCTTGCAAGTCACACACTACCTGATATATCATTTTTTGTAAATATGTTAGCAAGATATAGGTCTTGTCCAAGAAGAAGATATTGGAATGGAGTTAAACATTTAGTGACGTATCTTCGAGGTACAATAGATACGTGCCTATATTATCTCAATGTACCCAAAGCATAATTAATTGGTTATGTAGATGTGGGATATATGTCGGATCCTCATAATGATCGATCACAAATAGGCAATTTGTTCACATGTGGTGATACAGCCATTTCATAACATTCTATGAAATAATTAATTACCCGCCAGATCTAATCATGTAGAGATCTTAGTAATTCATGAAGCAGATAGGGAATATTTTTGGTTAAGATCTGTAATACATCATATTCGAGGGTTATGTAGTTTGTCTTTTAGCAAGGAGGTCCCTACGATCTTGTATGAAGATAATGTTGCATGCATTGTTCAATTAAAAAATGGGTACATTAAAGAGGATAGAACAAAACATATATCACCAAAATTTTTTTCCACTCATTATCTACAAAAGAAATGTGATATTGATGTTCAATCAATTTGTTCAACTAATAATCTAGTAAATTTATTCACCAAGGCTCTACCTACTATAACATTTGAAAGGCTAATTCATAGCACTAGAATGCGTAGGCTCAGAGATTTAAAGTGATCTTGCGAAGAGGAGGAGTAAATTTTTTATACTGTACTCTTTTTTCCTTTACCATGGCTTTGTCCCACTAGGATTTTCTGTAAATGTTTTTAATGAGGCAGTATCATGGACATCCAAGGGGGAGTATTATGAACAATATTATGGATGTCCATAAACTATCCATCAATTTCTTGACTATTGATATTCTTGTGACTCTTATTATTCATACATTAATGTGTATTAATTGTCATGGATTAATATGTATTCATTGGTACATTTAATATGTATTCATGCATTAAACCCTATAAATAGGGAGTCTTTGAATGAGTCTTGCAGTAATAAAAAATCTTTCCCTTGTTTCTCCTATATCTCTCGCTCTGTTGTCCTTCTATTTCACAATTTTAGAGCTAGCACACTTTCTGTTGATTTGAAATCATTAAACCTTAAAAAAATAATCATTAAAAAAAAGTTCACTCTACCAATTTATCATTAACACATTTGACCTCAACAAAAACGCACCATTTAGCTCACTGTTGATTTTAAATTTGCAAAAACCATTATTAATTTCTCATTAAATTATAATGAAAATAAACAAAAAATCACAGAGAGAGAGAGAGAGACATTCTTTGTTAAATATGGTTATTCAAAATGATGGTGCGATGGTAGTGTGCTCTAAGACTCGAAGGTTTTTTAGAAGTGAACTAACCTAATTATGTAGAGATGACCATACGGGGGAGAGACGAGTCAGAGATGGAAAATATTAGAAAATGAAATTATTTTATATTTAATCATTAATTATATTATTTCATAAATAGATAAATTTATGCTTAATAATTTATGAAATATGTATTGTTATTTTTTATAATACTATTTATTTATTAATCAAATAAATTTCAGAAATAAAAAAATTAATTTATGGTTTTAACATTGGAGAAAATAAATAATATTACTAATAACCATGAAAACTATTAATTAGTAATTAAATTTTCATTTTAATTCATTACATATTATTTATAAAACCATTGATAAATTGTATAATTGATTAACCATACAAAATATTTTAACAACTCAATTAAATAAAAAAAATAACCAAGTAAATAATGAATAAGTAACATATCAATAATATTCAAACAACTAATAAAATATCAAACCATAAAAATTAAAAAAATATATAATCTTAACATTATCCAAAAAAATAAAATTAAATATTAATTACTTAAAAATATAATTCAAAGAAAATAAGACTACAAATAAATCCAAAAATTAAAAAAAAAAGATAAATGCATCCAAATTTAACTTTTATATTACTATAATAAATGATTTTAGATAATTTTCTAGTAGCTATTTTAATATTTTAAAAAAACAAGTAGAAAATATTAAGCAAAAAATAATTTTCTATACTATGATTATTAACTTCTGAATTAATAATTATACATCTAAGTAAAAAGATGAGTTACGATAAATATAATACATAATAAATGAGAAGTATCAACAACAATTTTTTTTAAAAAGATTTGTTTACTTCTATAAGTAAGCATCATGATAGAGGAGCTCTATGAAGATTCCTAAATGTCAATGATAATTGTCTTGTCTTCCTCAATACCTAATAATACTCTGCCTCATTTATAGATAAAACTACTAATATCCCTCTATGATGTATCATTTCTTAATATGATATATAAATTATAGAGATAATCTTTTGTGTATGCATACAAGCATCATATTGCACATCACTATTCTTTCAATTGCACATTTATATTAAAGCATAAACTTTTATATATAATGGCTAATGATTATATAAATGTATAAGTGTTTAGATATAATGTTGTGTTTAAAATATTTTTATAAATGTACACACACACACACACACACACATATATATATATGTAAACACTTTTATAAATATTATATAGTATATATATCACATTTATATAAACATTATACATATTATATTTATATATAAAAATTTATGTGCTATATAAATGATTATAAATATGTATAAATATTTTATATGTTATATAAATGTTATATAAACAATTATTTAAATGGATACTGTTATGTAAATATTGTATAAATATTTATAAACATTTATACATATGTATAAATATTTATATATAACATTATAGGTTTATATAAATATATCAATGTATATATATAATGTTATATGTTTATATATATTAAAGTATAACCACACACACACACACACACACACACACACTATATATATATATATATTGTCATACAATTATATAAATGTATAAATGTTTATATATAATTTTATGTGTTTATAAAATTTATATAAATATTATATTGCTACAAATTGAGCATACTATTTTCCAAAACAATATACCTCTAGTGTTTTTGAAAATAGATTTTTTGTTTTTATTTTTTTTTAAATCATGAAATATACAGAAAGAATAAAAGTATTTTTTGAGTTTTCCTGAAAGTAAAAATCTTTTATTTTGATGTATTTTTTAACATGATTAGGTATTTTTTTTTAATATTATTCTAATGCACCATTAAAAATTTTCCCTACGTCTAATAACAGCTAACAACAATAACAAATTATTTTGAAACAATATTAAACTATCAAAAAAAAAATTTAGTAATCAGCATCACCATGAGTAGCTCATATTTTATATTTTAATTGAGGATGGTTTTTTTTACACGAAAAAAATTAATTTTTTCTTTACTTTTATCAAAATTAAGGAGGCTGTGATAAAAAAACATGAACAATATTAAATTTAATGAATTTAATTTTATCAAAATTATACAATAAACACAAACAGAACACTCATGTGTTTTAATTCTAATTTATTTGTTAAGCATGGACTTGAAATTTTTTATAATTCGGACTATTAATTGGGCGTAAATTTTATTTTCTTATAATTTGGACTGTTAATTGTACTTTATTATATTTTGAAACTATAAAATAATTTAGAATCTACTATATTTTTTGTAAAGTTTTCAAATAGAAAATTAAATGAATTGTATAGCATGAGAAACAATCTTTAGTATAGCATCATTATGCATATCACTATTCTCTTAGTTGCACATATATTTATTTGAATGTGTGAAAGAATAGCAAAACTCAACAATTCTTTCACTAATTATGAATATTCTTGATTATATGAGTATTCTAATTTGAGTTGGATATAAGTTTTAAGCAACAGATTTATAATTTTTATAATTTTTATAATTTTTATAATTTTTATAATTTTTATAATTTTTAAAATAAAATCTTTAAGTATTATCTATTGATAATATAAAAATGTATTATATTTTAACAAAAAACAATGTCAACTTGACAATTCAAGTAGCACAACCTGAGTCGTTATTCACTTGCAAAATTGGCAACAATTATCTAGGTTGAGTATTTTTGGCCTACTAAATCAATGTGAGCAACCAAACTCTCTAAGATATTAGTTTTGCCGAACATAATTGCCAATTAAACTAATAATTATTTTTGCATAACCCAAAATATCATCTCTAACACAAGCATAATAAAAAGTCAAAACTTCGATCACTTGTAAACTCTTTTGAATCATAAACTCTAAAATATATGATTTGCTTTGAATTAAATTGTTCATGAATAAATAAAATATATTGTGTTAAACAATAATTTAAACAATAATATTTAAGAGAATACTAACGTTTCATCATGTGCATTTTTGTGATCAGCTAGCATTCATAAAAATTTTATATAATCCTAATATCAATTCTTTCTCAAGTAAGCTTGGTATTTATGTTGTATGTATGCCAACTTGAATGGAAGTTGAGATTATCGTTAAATTGTTTTTCATGGTTTATGGTGTTGTACATAAAGGTTCACCAACCTATTTCAATTTTTAAATATCTATAACCTAATTTATGCATATTTTTTCAGAATACTTACATTCAAATATGCTGTAGAATTAGTAATGCTTGTATGATTTACCAATGCCAAAAAAGTTGTTGCTGTTAGCTATGCACCAACACCCTTAACTTATTGTATTACAAATGTAATATCATCAAATCAAACTTGAGTTTAAAAATGAAAGGAAGACAAAAAGTTGACACTTAATCATACTAACCTTGGTCAAAAGAAAAGTTGCCCATGGGACAAATGCAGAATAAATTAGGTCCAATGAATAAACTAACAGTCTCGATGGATATAGGAAAATTGAACAAATTCAGTATCATGGTATTAAGTAATCAACATATAATTATAACATAAGAGAAATAAATTTAATAAAAGATACTATAGAAAGATTACTAGCAGATATCTGATTGATATACAATAAGAAATTTGTTGAGTAGTAGATTCCAAGAACTCACTTGCATTTTTACACGGTTGTTAAAGTCAATCCTAGGTACACAGTTCCTCCTATCACCTGCTAAAGTGGATACCTAATATTAATAAATGGTAAGAATAGTGAGCATAAACTTTTCAAAAAAATAAATGGAAAAAAAATTATCTTGTGTGAGATTGATCAAAATTATCAAGTTAGATCATCAAACCAATTTCAAAAATCATATATTCTATTCTTCGTCAAATACTAAAAGCATGGACAAAATAATGCAACAAATGCTAACACAACATGAGGTCTTCAAATTGAAAGAACACTAATTAGGTTATGATTCATGATACTTTCATGTTTCAGAAAATACAGAAAATATTGCCTCCTTGATGCTATTTTGGTTGGCCACTAATTAGGTTATCGTTCATATTTAACTTGTTTAAATTTTAAAATATAAATATTTATTTATTTGTTATTTTAAGATTACATATTTTATTTTAAATTTAATATTATTTTTTATTTTCTTTTTAATTTACTATAATAATTTACTTAATGTTTTATTTCTTATAAATTTTAGTAGAGGCAAAAGTAAAACTTTAATTAAAATCAACATAGGATCAGTTTGGTAGTGATTTTCAAAAGTGTTAATAAAATAATTTTAATTGCATTGAGAACAAAAAAATATTAATAGATTTATTTTTAAAAACTTTTTTTAATAGTAAAAAAACACCTTGAAGTATTCCTTTAATAAACACTAAGAGATATTTTTAGTATAACTCGTTAAAGTTTTTGGATGTAATTAAAACATCAATTTATCTATCCTTAAATATCAATTTATTTTATTTTAAATTTAATGAAAAATATAATTTTTTTATAATTCAAATATTTCAAAACTTTTAGTAATAATTTTTTAAAAAAATTTCTATAATCATTAATTTTTTTTTAAGTTTTATTAATATAAATATTTACTTGTTTATTTGTTAATTTTAATTTTTTTTTTGTAAATATTTGTTTTAGAAGAAAATAAATAATGAGTTTAGGTTTTTATTAACACAAATGTTTATGAATGTTCATTTATTATTTCAAATATTTTTAAAAATGTTTATTATTATAGAATTAATTATTTAATTTATTAATTAATACAAATATTTAAACATCTTTATAAATTAATTCAAAAAATATTTTGTATATTTTTTTAAAATTTTATTATCATAAAAATAGTTATTTTAGTCTTTATTAATATAAATTGTTATTCATATTTATATATATTTGAAATTATTTATTTATAATATCTTATTTTTATAATTATATGAGGAGAAGATGTCTTTCAAGGATCCCTCATCCGTAGACCATGACAAAATTTTAATACACAATTTCATCATATATTAAAACAAATAATATAAAAAAAAATAATTCAATAGAGATTAATGATAATATAATTTCAAGCTAAATAACTAAGGAAAATCCGTAGCTAAATATATATTTTTTGTGAAAATAATAATTTAAGGACTAATCACTTGTTATTAATATATAATTATAAAATTATTAATCCATATAACAATTTAGCAAAAGATTTTTTGTCGAGCTACTTAGTTAGGGAAAATCCATATCCAGCGTCATTGCTAAATTTGCTGCCAATCATTATGCAAAAATTTATGAAAATATTAGCTAGGGACATTTTTCCATCGAAAATTTTGGTCTCTAATCTATCCCAAATTTGTTATTCAATATAAAATCAATATCTCTTGTTATTCCCTAGATAATCTCTCACAAATTAGCTAGGGATTATTTTACGAGCTAAATTTTCGTAGCTAAAAAGATAATTTCTTATAGCGTAGAAAAAATTGATTGATAGATAGATATATAGATACGTAGATATAAGATAGAAAGATAGATAAATAGATACATAGATAGATAGATAGATAGAAAAATATAAAGATAAACAAATAGATAGACATATAGATAGATAGATAGAGACATATATAGCTAGAAATATAGATAGATAGATAAATAGTCATATAGACACATAGACACATAGTCAGATAGATAAATATAAAGATAAAAAGAAAGATAGATAGACAAATAGATTGATTGACAAATTGATAGATAGATAGATAGATAGATAGATAGATAGACAAATAAATAGATAGATAGATAGGCAAATTGATAGATGGATAGAAAGATAGATAGATAGACATGTCGATAGATAGAAAAATAAAGAAATAGTTAGATAGATAGAGAGATAGATAGATAGACAGCTAGATCTATAGAAAGAATGAAATTAAACATATAGATAGATAGATAAATAAATAGATAGTTAGATAGATAGATTAATTGATTGATTGATTGACAAATATACTAATATATAGATAATTAGATTAATAGATAGAATGATAGATATAAAGATGGACAAATTGATAGATAGAAAGATATATAAATAGCTAGATAGATAGATAGATAGATAGATAAATAGAATGATAGATAGATTGATTGATTGATTAATAGATAGATTCTTTGATTGATTGATTAATTGATAGATAGATAGATAAATAGATAGATAGATAGATAGATAAAAAAATTGATAGATAGACATATAGACTAATAGAAAAATAGACTGATAGATAGATTGATTGATTGATTGGTAGATAGATAGACAGATAAAGAGAGATAGATAGGTAGATTGATAGATAAAAAGAAAGACATATAGAAAGATATACATATATGTAGATAGATAAATAGACAAATAGATAGATAGAAACATAGTCTGATAGACAAATAGACAAATAGATAGATATACTAATAGATATTTAGATAGATAGATAAATTGATAGATAGATAGATAGATCAATTAAAAGATATAAAGACATATAGATAGCTATACATATAGATAGATAGATAGATAAAAGATAGATAGACAAATATATGAATAAAATGATAGATAGATATACATATAGATAGATAGAAAGAATGATAGAAAGAACGAAAGATAGATATAAAGATATATAGACAAATAGATATATAGACAAATAAATAGATAGATTGATGAATAGGAAATTTGATAGAAAGATAGATAGATAGATAAACAGATAGAAAGATAGATATATAGATAAACAAATAAATAAATAGATAGATAGACCATTAGATAGAGAGAGAAAGAGAGAGAGATAGCGAGATAAATTGACAAACAGATAGATAGACAGATATATAGAAAGAAATAAACATAGAAAGATAGATGGACAGATAGAGAAAGAAAGATCGATAGATCATATAGATATATAGACAAATAGATAGATAGATAGATAGATAGATAAAAGATAGATAGGTAGATAAATAAATAGATATATAGATAGATAGATAAATAGATAGATAAATAGATAGATAAATACAAAGAAAGTAAGATAGATAGATAGATAGATAGATAATTAGGCACATAAATAATTAAAAATATAGATATTTAAAAAGATATATAAATAAACAAATACATAGATAGACATATAGATAGATATATAAAAAGATAATTAGATAAATAGATAGAAAGAAAAATAGATAGATAGAAAGATAGATAGATAGATAGATAGACATATAGATAGACAGACAGATAAATAAATATATATTATGTTAGATAGATAGAAAAATTGATAGACATATAGATAAATAGACAGTTAGATATATAGATAGATAGATAAATCTAAAAATAGATAGATATAAAGATAGATAGATATATAGATAGATAATTAGATAGATAGATAGATAGATAAACAAATAGATAAATACACAAATACATAAATAGATATAAATATAGATGGATAAATGGATAGATAGGTTGATTGATTGACAGAGAGATAACTAGAAAGATAGATAGATAAATAGATAGATAGATATACAGAGAGATAGACAAACATATATATATATATATATATATATATATTATATATACATGTATATAAATAGATAGATAGATAGATTGATTGATTGATTTATAGATATATAGATAGATTGACAAATATATAGATAGATAGATAGATAATTAGATAGATAGATAGTTATATAGATAAATTGCTTGATAGACAGATAAATAGATAGATAGAGAGAATGAAAGGCAGATTGATAGATAGACATATTGATAGATAAATAGATAAACAGATAGAAAAGTAGACATACAAATAAATAGATAGATATATATAGACTGATAGATAGATAGATAGGCAGACAAATAGATAGATAGAAAGATAGAAAAATAAATAGACTGACAGATATAAAGATAAATAGATAGGTAGGTAGGTAGGTAGGTAGAGAGATAGATAAATAGACAGACATATATATAGATATATAGATAGAATGATAGACAAATAAATAGATTTACCGATAAATATATAGATAGATAGACAAATAGAATGATAGATAGATAGATATATAGATAAATAGATAGACAGATAGATAGATATACAAATTGATAGATAGATAAATAGTCTAATAGACTGGTCGACTTATAGATAGATATATAGATAGATAAACATGTATATAGATAGACAAATATGATGATAAACAAAAAAATAGATAGATAGGTTGATTGATTCACAGATAGATAGATTGATAAATAGACATATTACAAATAGACAAATAGACAGATAGAAAGATAGATAGATAAACAGATTGATTGATAGATAGATAAATAAATATATAGATAAATAGATAGATACATAAATAGATAGACAGATAGATAGATAGAAAGTTAGATATACTGAAAGAAAGATAGATAGATAGATTGATTGATTGACAGATATACAGATAGACAGGCATATATATATATATATAGAAAGATAGATAAATATATAGATTGATAGATTAACCGATATAGACACATTGACATAAAGATAGACAAATATACATTTAGATAGTTAGATATATAGACAGATAGACAGATAGACAAGTAGACAGGTAGATATGTAGATAGTAAAACATTTTGAGAGTTAAATAGGTAGGCAGGTATCAGGTAGAAAGTAGACATGTAGATAGTTAGATATATAGAAAAATATAAAAATAGATAGATAAATAGATAGATAGATAAAGTTATAAACAAATAGATAGATAGTTATAAAGATAGATAGATATATAGATAGACATATATACATATAGATATATAGACAGATTGATATAAAGCCAGAAAGATAAAAAGATAGAAAGGTAGAAAGATAAATAGAAATATAGATAGAAAGACAGATACATAAATAGATAGATAATAGATAAACAGATAAATAGATATTCAGATAGATATATAGATACAAAGATAGATAGCTATACATATTGACAAATAGTCATATAGACAAATAGATAGATAGATAGATAGACAAATTGATATATTGATTGATTGATAGATAGACAGATAGATAGATAGATAGCCTGATAGTCTGATAGACAAAAAGAAAGAAAGAAAGAAAGACTTATAAAGAGATAGCCAGATAGATAGATAGATAGATAGATAGACAAATAGAAAAATAGATAGAAAAATAGAAAGGTATACAGATAGATTGATAAATACATAGATTGAAAAATAGAAAGAAAGATATATAGAAAAATAGACAGATCACAAATAGACAGAGAAATAGATAGATAGATAGATACACTTATATACATATAGATAAAAAAACAAATAAATAATTAGATAGATAGTTAGATAGATATATAGATAGATATACAGATAGACAGTTAAATAGTTAGACAGATTAATACATAAACTGATACATATATAGATAGATTGATATAATTATAAATAGATAAATACACAGACAGACAGACAAACAGATAGATAGATAGAGAGATAGATAAACATATATATAGATATAAAGATAGATAATTATAGATAGACATATAGACTGATAAAAAGATAGACAGATAGACATATAGATAGATAGATAGATATACAGATAGATAGATAGACATATAGATAGATAGATAGATATACAGATATATAGATTGATATTTAAACAAATAGTCCATATAGACAGATATACAGAAAGATAGATAAATATTTAGATACATAGCCAGTTAGACATATATATAGATAGATAGATAGACAAATATACATAATTTACATATATACAAATAGATAGAGAGACATATAGACATACAAACACATAGATAAATAGATAGATAGAAAGACAAACAAACAAACAGACAGATAGATAAATACACAAATAGATAGATAGATTGATCGATAAAAATAAATAAAGAAAAAAAGATAGATAGATAATTAGATAGAAAGACAGATACAACGATTCAAAGATAGGAAGAATTAGATAAAGAAATTTAGAAAGAAAAAAACAAAATAAATATAAAGATAGATAAATATATAGATAGATAGATTGATAGATTGATTGATAGTTAGATAGATAGATAGATAAATAGATAAATAAATAGATATATAGATATTTAGATAGGTTCATAGATTATTATTTAGATAGATAGATAGACAGACAAACAGATAGATATATATATAGACAGAAAAATAGATAAATACATACACTACAAAAAATGTCTATTTAGCTTGTAAAATTTAGCTAGGGATAAATTCCCTAGCTAATTAGAAAAAGATGTACTAGGAAATAACAAGGGATATTTGATTTTACAATAAATTAAGATTTTGCAATGGATTAGTGATGAATTAGCATCTAAAATCTTTGAATGAAAATTTTTAGTCGCAAAAATATTTGTAGATATTCACGTAGAGAAAAGCTGAAACTTTAGTGATGTATTTAGCTGGAGAAGTTCCTTTGTTAATTAAAATGAGACAAAATTTGTCGCAAAATAATTATTTAAATTTATTTTTTTTAGATTTTATATATAATTGAAAGCAATAATTCCATTAAGCTAGAGATTTTCCCTGGCTATTTGGGTTAGTGATAATTTCCATCACTAATGTCTAAATATATTTTTTAAGCATTATTTATTTTAATATTCTATATAATTTTCTATATTAAAAGTATGTCATGGTCTATAGATGAGCGATCCTTAAAAGATACAATCTCCTCAGATAATAATAAAAATATGATATTATAAATATAAAATTTAATAAATATACAAATACAAATAAAAAAGTATATTAAATATGACTAAAATAAGTGATTTTTTATTCTAAATTTATTAAAAAATTATACTTAATTTTTTATGAAATATTTATTTATGATATTTAAATATTTATATTAAAAAATATTATATAATTTATTAATTTATAATATTTTTTAAAATATTTTAATTAATAAATGAACATAAATAAAATTACTATGAATAAAAAACTAAAATAAACAAATGTTTTATTAAATTAAAAAATTTATAAAAATATATGAATAAATGTAATTAACAAGTATATATTTATTAAAATAAAAGTAAAAAATAATATTTTTATTATTATAGGAATTTTTAAAACTATAATGACTAATAGATTTGAAATTTTAAATTATAAAAAAGTTTTCAAATTTTTCATAAAATTTAAAAGTAAATAATTTGATATTTGTATATTAATACATAGGTGTTTTAATTAAATCAAAAAAATTTTGATGATTTAAAAAGTAAATATTTCACTATGGTTATTAAATGAACACTTCAAAGATTAAATATTATAATGACTAAAAGATTCAAATTTTATGCCTTTATAATTATTTCATGCCATAATAAAATAATATAAGTAAATTTTATGCATATATAAATATAATTATAAATAAATAAATAAATATATATATATATATACACACACACACACACACACACACACATGCATGTATGTATGTATGTATTTATGAATACTTTATTATTATATAATATTATTTTATTTATTTATGAAATAATATCATTTATGGTTAAATAAAAATCTATTTCATTTATTTTTTATAATTTTTGTTTACTCTTATATTTTTGTATCATATATTTACATCCAATTTAGTATTTATATATGGTTTCTTTGAAAAACAAAATTCTAAGACATTAAGCACTTAATATTTTTTCTATCTTTCAATGACGAAGATATGAGAAGCAAAATGGGACAATGGGAGAAATCTACAAAATCTACCTGTTCTTGTTACCAAGTAATATTATCATTTTACTTCTCATTTGGAATACTATATACATATCTCTGTCTCTCTCAATTTGATTACCACTGGCAGATTTTCATTTTTATAGAATATTCGAGCATAATTTTTTTTTATTTTTCCCCAATTTACCTTCTTTTTTCTTCTATTTTCATATTACTTATTAGATTTTGACACTGCACCATAAATGAAACAATAAATGGTCATTGTAAACTTTGTTCTTTTATTGTTTAAAATTTAGGTTTTTATTGATTTCAAATACTAAATGTTTGCATATTGTTTTCTCCTTCTATAACTTATGAAAATAAATAATGCTTGATGTTTTCTACTTCTGCAACTTTCATAAAAAAAATACTTAATGCTTATGGGTTCTATTTTTGTCATCTCTAAAATTATTATAAACAGTTAACATTATACATAGAACTTTTATGCATTTATTTAATCGTATGACATTATATATAAATGTCTATACTTTAATATATATAAATGTATTACATTATATATAAACACTGGTATGTTTATATAAACATATAATGTTATATATAAATTTTTATACATATGTATTAATGTTTATAAATATTTTTATAACATTTACATAAACCTATCTATTATATAATTTTATATTTATCAATTATATAACATATAAAATGTTTATACATTTTTGTAAACTTTTATATGACATTTTAATTTTTATTTAAATATATAATATTTATAATGTTTATATAAATCTGATATATATACTATATAAAATTTATAAAAGTGTTACATATATATAATTATATATAAGTAACATTTAAAAAAATATTGTAATCACAAATATTATATCTAAACACTTTTATAATTATATAATCATATGCCTATATAAAAAAATTTTATAACTATATTTATAATTATGTAAACTATTTTTATAACAATATTTATAACTATACATAACTATTTTTTTTAACAATATAATAATTTATAAATACATGTATAATTTTATATAGCAATATTTCTAATAAAATATATAATATGTATAATAATATATAGCTATATATAATTGTATTTTACTAAATATATAACTACAAAACATTATATATAATATATCTTTAACTACATACATATTTATAACTATACGTGTATAACTATATATAAATATTTGTATAACTATGTAACATTCTATATAATTAAATATAACTATATTAGTATCTATATATACATATATGTATTCATATAATAAAATCTTAATATTTTTTTATAACATCATATATATTTATGAATAACTACTTATAACTACTTGTAAGAATATATCTATATATAATTATATGTTTAACTATATATAACTCTATTTTTAACTATATATAATATAATAAGAACATATAACTATAAATAATTGTCTTTGACTAAATGTATAACTAAAATAACATTATACAAAATAATATTTAAATATATATACCTATATTTATAAATATAAGTATAACTATATGTATAATCACATATAAGTATATTTATAATTACTGTATAACAACATACATCATTATGTTTAACTATGTGTATAACTATTTATATATTTTTGTATAACTATATAAAACACTAAATAATTATAATATAACTATATGAGGCATGCTTTTTTTTCCTAACAATTTTTTTGTAGCTTGTGGAGATTGAACTTACAACCTCCAAGGAGGCTCACATCTATCTCAAGAATTAGTTTATTGAGCCTTTGGTTTTTGATGTGTAAATATATATACATATTCATTTAATTGATGTTTATAATATATATATATATATATATATATAGTTTTTATATATAAAAATAATATATATATATTTTTTTGAGGGTAGATATATATATTTTATTGAACACATGTGGAATAATGTTAAAAAATATTGATTAATAACCAAGCTCAGTTAAATTCATTAAAAAAACTGAGACATGAATATTAACAAACATATCAAGTATCATTGAACTTAATTGAATTTTAATTTAAACTATTTATTCATATAAAAAAATTTGTTACATTTAAAAAAAATTGTAATAAATCAAGTTAAATATAAGTCATCAATATATATATATGGAATACATTTGTATATCGTTAGAATGCATCAAAATACTTTGTTTTTGTTATTCTAATTGAATTTTGAGTATTATCAAACATTGTTACTAATAAATGAGAATTATTAAAATATTATCATATGCTTATTAAATAATTATTGTACAGCATTGAAATAAAATAATAATATTATTTTATCATTTTTTATAGTCCTCAATTAAAATTAAATAATATTTAACATTTTTATTTGGAGTGTTGACAAGATCATTATAACTGCTAAGGGTTTGTTTTGATTTTGTTGTTTCTTATTTTGAAATTCTTCTCCGACCTTAACTATTATCATATATGTCATTTTCCATTGAAATTATATAGTAGATATTTGTATGTGAATATTATCGTGTAAAGTGAAGTTATTATCACAAATAAATATATGACCGAAGATCCTCCTCATGCACACAATTTTAATATTAGAAGTTCATAGTAAATCATTACAAGTGCTAAAATCATTAAGCACAAGTATATAAGTGATGGTTATATCAATAATTTTTGCTAAATTAATAATTTCCCATCCTTCATATTGATTAGGTATTAATTGAGGTGTAAGTTTTAATTTCCAAATTATCCTTTGATTGCAGTTTTCCAAAAATAATATTAATATTAATGATATGTAATTTTTTGTCTAATTAGTTTAAATTTGTAAGGCTAGGAATCTGTAATTGTAGCTTGCTTCATATCTATGTTTTCTAGTTGAACACTTTGTATGATATGTTTTCAATTCCAAATATGTTTTTGTTCATTTCTTAATTCTTCATTAATTCATTTGCCAAAAGTTCTTGAAATTGTATGTCAATTCCATTAATTTATTCTTTTTTTTATATTCAAAGATTAAATAGAATCACCGTAAAAATTATGCTATTTGATCATCATTGAGGTGTGCGAAGCTTACTCCTTCAAATTTTCAATTTATTTATTTTTTGCTTTCCATTCTTGTCTATTCACATATTTTTTTTTCCTTCATCTAGTAATAGCGTGATATCTATTAATCTTTGCCATTCTAAAAAAATGCATTATCTATTAATGTAGATTCTGCAAATGCATAGCCTCGATATTCACAATATTTAATCTTTAAATAATCATCTATAAGTAATTTTATTTAATAAGTAGTATATTTTGAAGTAATTATATGTTTCATTCAAAATAATGAGTGAGCATTATTCTTTGTAAATAAAACAAGACAAAATGAGTTTAGATCATCAGTGGATGAACAAAAGGTTTATGAATGGAATTTTGAATCAAGATTTTTTGAGCGAGCTTGAAACTTTCATCAACTTTGTGTGTAGTCAATCGAAATGGGTTGATGAATAAAAAATTAAGTGTCCATGTAATAACCACAAGTGTCAGAATATATTTTTTTATGATGTAAACACTATTAGATACCATTTCACTAAATACGGCTTAGTACCAAATTATTTTGTTTGAATTTATCATGGAAAAAGTACAATGGCTCTTAACATTGACCAAAATAAGGATATTGAATCATTTGCATGTTGTGAAGAAACATCAAACATGTACCATAGAATAGTCATAGAAGCTTCTGGTGCTTACTTTAAGTTGGATTACATGGATGCACCACCAAATCTTGAAGCTCAAAAATTTTATAAAAATTTATAATTGTAGATAATCAGTTGTGGCCTCGTTGTAAAACACATTCGCAATTGTCACTTGTGGCTCGACTAATTAGCATGATGTTAAAAAATCATATGTTTGAGAAATTATTTGATCAGGTAACATAACTGATGAAAGAGATTATTCCAATTAATAATTTTATCACGAACAACTTTTACAAAACTAATAAGTTACTATGAGGTATGGGTCTACCAGTGGAAAAAATTATTGTTTCAATAGATGTATGTTATATTGAGGTGGTGATAGTGATTTAATTAGCAGTAAGTTTTATGATCATTTTTAGTTTAAGAAGGCACCTTGTATTGTAGATATGGGACAAAAGATGAAAGTTGCATTAAAGAAGATGTATTACTTTTCTATAATTCCTCGATTACAGAGACTTTATGCATCAAATGCTATAGCAAATGATATGAGGTGACATTTTGAGCATGATGTTGAAGAAGGGTCGATTAGTCATCCATTAGATTCAATTTCTTGGAAGCATTTTAATGATATACATCAAGATTTTGCAGCTAAAAGTCAAAATATGAGATTGGGTCTCAGCATTGATGGATTTTAACCATTTGGCCAATCTAGACAATACTATTCAACATGGCTAGTGATAGTGACACCTTATAATTTTCCTTCGTGGTTGTGTATGAAGGAGCAATATATGTTTTTGTCAATATTGGTTTCAGGGCCAAAATATCTGAAACACATGCTGGATGTTTTCTTACAGACCCATATAGTAGTGTTAAATAATTTGTGGGATGTTGGTGTGAATATATATGACATTTCAAGGAAGCAAAATTTTATTATGCGGGCGGCCCTTATGTGGATGGTAAGTGACTTTTTTTTATATTCAATGTTATCTGATTTGAGTACTATAGGATGATTTGAATGTTCATATTGCATGAAAAATTCAGATGCATTTACCCTCAAATTAAGTGGTAAATAGTTAATTTTTATCTCTCGGTGAAAACTCGGCGAAAACTCGGCGAAAACCCTTGCTCTCGGTGAAAACTCGGCGAAAACTCGGCGAAAACTCTCCTACGGTTTTCTCTAGATTTTCTCTCTCGCGATTTATCTTAAATAAACTATTATGTGAATTGCTTCGTGAATTGCTGTTTGATATAAGTTCTCTCGTGATTTCCTCTCTAACGTTTTTATCTTGCGAGTATCTTGAATAAACTGTTAATGTGGATTGTTGGGTGAACTATCGTGTAAATTGCTTCGTGAATTGTTGTTTGATGTTATATTTGCAAAGTGTTACTATGTGTAACTACTAGTTTTATGCAACGAAGTGCTCTTTGGTTCTCTCGCGATATTACCAATATCTACAAAAAGGAAAACTATTATGGGCATGAAGCAATACGGGCGAACATGAACAACAACATTTGTAAGAAATATTAAGCTAAATTAGAAGCCGGAAGTGCCTTGGTTCTCTCGCGAAAATCCTCTCGCGATTTTCCTGCGTTTTCTTCTCTAGCTTTCGTTTCTTGCGATTATCTGGAGTAAACTGTTATGTGAACAGTTGAGGGATTTATTGTGCAAATTGCTTCGTGAATTACTGTTCGATAGTGTATAGTTTATGTGTAACTACTAGATTGTGCAACTAAGAAGGAAGAACACTCCATTACTGTTCAAACCAAGCCCAACTCAAGGTGAGTATGGAAAAATCTGACTTATTATTAAATAATAAGTCTTTTGCCTCGATGGTGAAGGGAACCGTGCTGATTTCACGAATTCAAGGGAACAAAAACGGGCTCCCGGCCATCATCTTCTCTGCTGAGGAATCTCGAATGCTCTTAGAACCTTTCGAATACACGCTCGTTGGTAAGTTCTCTCACGGCAGGCCTCGTGCGATTGGAGTTCAGAAATTCATCGACAATTTAAAGCTCAAGGTGAAGGTGAAATTTGCTGATTTCGATGCCAAGCATGTCGTGCTCCAATGCTCTCTACTACAAGATCAATATCGTCTATGGCAGCGCGGATTATGGCAAGTTAATGGCTTCCCCATGTGTATACTGAAGTGGACAAAGGAGTTTACTCCTCTTGAAGAGCCGCCTATAGCCCCGGTATGGTTTACATTGCCTTTTCTGCCACTCCATCTTTTCTCTGAAACATCTCTCTATGCAATTTCATCATGTTTGGGTAATCCCATGTTACGAGATGAAGCCACAAGAACCATGTCAAGGCCAAATAAAGCACGTGTATGTGTCGAGCTAGACCTCTTAACTAAACCGCCTGACAAAGTATGGATAGGTAGTGGTGAAGGGGAACAGGCCGAGGGGTTTTGGCAAACTGTCATCTCCGAAAGCCTTCCTCCCTACTGTACAAAATGTAAGAGGCTCGGGCATAAAAATTTATCGTGCAAGGTGGGGAAAGAAGAGAATAATAACTGGCAGCAGCATGAGGAAGGAGGTAGGAAGGGGATGCAATGGGTAATGAAAGAGGAGGCTTCACTTCTCAAACAAAATATCCAGCCGAAGGGAGATCTAGACAATCGAATAATATCAACCATCCCACCAGATTATCCAAATATTACCCAAGAAGAAGGAACCCTGATAGAGACTAACTTGTGGATAGAGAATGAGGTTAGCTTAAAAAAAGGATGGGAGGAGGTAAAACACAAGAGAAAATATAAAAAAAAAACATCTAAAACAAGAATTGTATTGAAAGAAAAACTTGATGATTATGCGTGGATAGACGAGGATCTTCTGGATTTTCCTGAAGAAGATTTGGTAATTTTCAGTTGCCCTTCAAGTCATAAGGGTGAAGTATCTCAAGACGAGCCTGAGGCGAAAGCAAATGACAATATATATATTTATAATGAAGATTGGGGAAATCTTTCAAGAACCCAATCCATGGAGGCCCTAAAGCAAATGGCCATAGGTGCTCGGAAAATAGGTAAAATATAAGGAGATTAGGTATGAAATTCCTCACACTCCTAAAACAGTAAGAAATACGAAAAAATATGGTAATATGTCTTATGAATCTAAGTGTACAACTCGAGCTCAAGCTAAATTAGTTTTTAATGGATAGATGCCTATATTGGAATGTTAAGGGGGTAGCTAATAGCCCACGATAAATAGATTAAGACTTTTAATTAAAGAACATAAAATCTCACTACTGATTATTGCAGAACCAATGGTCCTGCAAGATCAACTAAATAAATATAGAGAAATTTTAGGATTTAATAAGGCGCATGCTAATCTAAATAGTAAACTTTGGATTTTATGGCACAGTAAATTGAAAATTGAAATAATAAAAGATACTGAACAAATAGTACATTTCAAATTAGATAAGAGCACAAACCAAATAATCTCAGCAGTTTACGCAAAAAATGACAAACAATCTAGGTTGGTTTATAGGAAGAAATGAAAGATATAGCAAGTAGAATTTTACCTTGGATTATAGGAGGCGACTTTAACATAATTAGAAGCCCTCAAGAAAAGAAGGGTGGCAAACCACCGGATAAGGTAGCCTTGAAACAATTTAATGACACAATTGCCATTACTAATCTAATGGAAATTGATTTCACTGGTTCGAGATATACCTGGTGCAATATTGGAAAAAGAGAGGAGTTATCTGGGCTTGACTGGATAGGATAATGTGTAACACAAAGTGGGTCACCTCACATGGGATTACGGGGCTTAGACACCTAAATAGAACTTGCTCCGACCATAGCCCCCCTGCTTATCACTGATTCAAAGTAACCAGGGTAATACATCTAATTTTAAATTTCAAAATATGTGGGTAAAGCATGCGAGCTTTGCAGGACTTGTCAGAGAGTCTTGGAAAGAACTAGCAGAGGGTAAACCGATGCAAGTTCTATCAATTAAACTTCTGAGGCTAAAAGCTTGTTTAAAAACATGGAATAAAGAGGTGTTTGGAAAATTAAACCAGGAGCTAAAAAAACTAGAAGTAAAAGGTAGCCAAGCTGGAGGAAGATTTTGACTCCACGAATAACAATGAAACTCGGATAGAATTAAGTAAGGCTAAAGGAGAACTGAGATTGAAATTACACATGGAAGAAATTTATTGGAAACAACGAGCAAAAATAAAATGGTTAAAAGATGGTGATCGCAATACTAAATTTTTTTATAATATGTCTAAAATAAAATCATCAAAAAAAATAAAATTAAAGGTCTAATAAATAAAGAAGGAAAATGGGTAGAAGATGAAAAGGAAATAGGTGCTCACTTTAAAAATTTCTTTGAAAATCAACTATGTAGTCAGTCATGTAGGACAGATAATTCTCTAATGCAAGAGATTAGGGGGACCATTACGGAAGCTCAAAACCAATTAATGGAATTGATCCCAGAAGAACCAGAAGTCAAAGAAGCTGTCTTTAGTCTGGATAAAGATAGTGCTGCAGGACCTGATGGTTGGAATAATTATTTTTATCAGGTAAACTGGAATACGATTAAAACTAAGCTAGTCCCTGCAATTGCAAGTTTTTTTGTAGGTGCGGAAATCCGAAAATCATGGGTAAAATCTTTTATAGTATTAATTCCAAAAAAAGAATCACAACAGAAATGTGAGGATTATAGACCAATAAGTTTATGCAATGCTATGTATAAAATATTGGCCAAAATATTACAAAATAGGCTAAGCTTAATTTTACCTACAATAATATCTCAGGAACAAACGGGCTTTGTTAAAAATAGATTAATGATTGAAAATATAAAACTTGCATCAGAAATGATGAAAGAGATAGGAGGTAAATCTAGAGGAAAAAACTTAGTGGTCAAACTAGATCTATCGAAAGCCTTCGATAGAGTGGAATGGGATACCCTTTGCTTTGTGTTAAGAAGATTAGGCTTCTCTGAGCTGACCATAGATTTAATTTATAGATGTATTTCAAGCACTTGGGTAAGAGTCCTGGTAAATGGTAAGTTAAGTGAGGAATTTAAACCAAATAAAAGTTTAAGGCAAGGGGATACGTTATCCCCCCTTCTTTTTGATATCTATTTAGAACTATTAATACGAAACTTGAACAAGAAAATATCCGAAGGTAAAATAATGCCATTCAAACAACCAAGGAATACACCCAGAATTGGTTGTTTAGCTTACGCAGATGACCTTATAATATTTACTAATGCTAGCATAAAGTATTTAATGAATCTTATGGATCTTCTTCAAATATTTGAAAATGAGACAGGCCAAATGGTTAATAAAAGTAAATGTCAGTTTATGCTTGCAAAAAAATGCAAAATTAAAGTTAGTAGATAAAATAAAAAATATTACAGGTTTTGCAGAAATTAAAGGGGCATTAATGTATTTAGGTTGTCCGATATATGAGGGGAGGTTGAAGGAAGAATATCTAACTTACCTTCAAGACAAACTAAGAAAGAAAATAGCAGGATGGAAAGAAGAGCTCCTGGGATTTGGGGGGAGGATTAAGCTCCTTTCACATGTATTACAAAGCACACTAACACACATATTATCAATGATACATCCCCCTAAAAAATTTATTAAAAAACTCGAATCAGAAATGGAAAACTTCTTATGGGGTAAAAAACAAGGCAGAAATAAACTACACTGGAAGGACTGGAAAAGAATCTGTTATCCGAAAGAGGAAGCAAGATTAGGTCTAATGAGCCTCTAGGACTCGGCAGCTACCTGGGACAGCAAAAGCTGGTGGAGACTTAAAGAAAGCGATAATCTTTGGGCTAAATATATGCGGGTAAAATATTTAGATAATAAAAATAAAACTTCTAAGAAAGCTTCGAACAGTTGGAAGTCAATGGAAAAACAAAAAGAGATAGTAGACTCACACTCTATACTAAAGAAGAGTGGCTGGAAATGGACGTTAACACCACAAGGAAACTTTTCCCTCAAGTCGGCAAAAGATTTGATCAGAAAGAAAAAACCAGTTCAAACTCTATTTAAATGGGTATGGCAACAAAATATCCCGCAAAAAATGTGCTCCTTCACATGGAAGGCATTAATGAATGCTATACCGGTAGATAGAAATGTACAAAAGAAAGGGATAAACATGGCATCAAGATGCGAATGCTGTTCACAAGCAGTTGAAACAACTGATCATTTGCTTTCTAATGGACCCATTGCAGCAGAAATATGGAGAGAGATGGAAGGGGAAAAAAGAATATGTAAAATAGATGATGGATTAATAGATAAAGTTAAAAAATGGGAAAAAGTAAACATGAAAAGCCCCACCAGGAAATGGCTTAATCAGAAACTGCCGCATCTAATTATTTGGTGCATATGGAAATCTAGAAACAAAAGTAAATTTGAAAATATAAGGATGTATTTAACAGAAATTATAAAAGATTTTAGAAAGGAGATATGTAATATATCAATAATAAAACCGATAGTAATACAGGAAATGAAACAAGAAAAGAAGCTTGAGAAAGAATGGGATCTCACATACAAAGTGTTAAAACAGCAATGGGCTAAATGTATACAGTGGAATGCTCCGTCGGTTGGCAAACTCTCACTTAATACGGATGGGAGTTTTAGCAGGGACACTGGAATAGCAGGAGGAGGCAGGGTAATAAGAGATCATATAGGGACAGTACAGAGAGCATTCACCAGATCTAGTAGAGCCTCCTCGGCTTTAGAATCAGACATTAAAGCATTAAAATCAGGGTTAGAGATATGTAAGCAGCTAAACTTTAAAAACATTGAAGTTCAGGTAGACTCAAAATTACTAGTTGATACAATAATCAATAAGAAAATATTATGGAGGTATGAAGAGGATCTAGAAGTTATTCTTAGTCTTTTGGACGAACTGAAGGCCTCAATAATACATATATATAGAGAAGCTAATAATCTAGCGGACAGTCTATCTAAAATAGGCACCACCAGAGGAGATATAGATTATAATGAGAAATTCATGCCAAATAAACTATGGGGAATAGCATGTTTAGATAAAATGGGTTTTCCTTATATTAGAACAAATAAACAGACCACGAAGATATGACATAGACTCATCTGTTTGCTGGATTGTGCGGGAATTCATCATTGCAGAGAATTTCTGTCTCATAATTAAATGGAATGGAAGGATGCAGATTGAGCCATATTGGCTATAAATGAAGGAGATACCATTGTAGGATATGTTAATTTTGCATTTTGGCAGAATGGTGCATAGCTAAACTGTAAGGTTGTCAAAATAATATGTATGTAATTTAGAAATTCTGCATACCCAAAATATGTGCTAATTCTGCATTTCGGCAGAATTCGATAACCTCTTTAGAAATGATGTATTTTGATTTTCCTTGCAGGACAATATGTATTCTGTCTTTTCCTTGCAGAATGTTAAAGAGGAGAAATCATTAATTCTGTGGAGCTTGTCTTATGTTGTATAAGTTTAATCAAGAATAAGGGTAGTAGGGTGTCAAGTTCTGGTAGGCACGGTTGTGTTTTTTTTTTGTTTTCTCTTTGGTTTTGTTACAGGATCGACAGTAAATATACGAGGAAGGAAGATGGATGGAATCTTGTGAAGATTAGAGCCAGACGCACGGGGAAAAGGAGAGATAGAGGCCCGACCACATGGGCAGCACTACTGATTTATCCATTGTTGCTGCTGCTGCTAAAGAGCCTCCAGTGAGGATGCTGCTGCTATCTAAAACTTGTGAAGTAAAGAGCCTCCAGGGCTGCTGCTAAAACTACCTCCATAAATATGCAGAGACAATATCAAATAAAGGAGTACATATCATGGAAAACCTACCTGAACAAAAAATTAGGTTGATGGGAGAATATAGAAGAAGCTGGGGAAAGTCTGTTGCTGCCAAATGCGCAGTCTGTTGTGGCCATGGGAGAACAAAATTTACACAGTGCATATGTAGAGAGCACTCTGTTGCTGCCATGAGACCTCCCGCTGCTGAGACGAATATACCTGCTGGTGTGGAAAGTCTTCCTGCTATTCACTGTCATATAATAAGGAAGAATCATAAAGAGAGCGGTTACCGCTTCAGTTAATCCTAATAAAATGATAATTTCTCTGTATTATTGACTAGGGTATTGCTCTGTAAATAGTATGTCTTATAAGTTTTCTGAAGTTGTAAAGGTTTTCCTCCGCCTACAAGTGAGGGGTATGTTTTCTTTAATAAATGATAAAAGCCTTTCTTTTAAAAAAAATAAGTGGTAAATAGTTATGGTTTGATAATCATCATAAGTTTCTACATACGAATCATTCATTCAGTAGAAATAAAAATGCATTTCAAAAATATAAAATAGTGATGATAGTTGCACTAGCTCTTCGTTCAGAAGATAAAATCTTGACAGAGATTCGGGTCTAAAGAATGTGACTGAAAAGGATACTATTAAACTAATAGACCAATATGCAATATATTTGGATGGAGGAAATGCAATACTTTTTGGGATGTGCCCTATTGGAAGTCTAATTTAATTCATCATAACT
Source organism: Sapria himalayana (assembly GCA_029783825.1). Taxonomy (NCBI): domain Eukaryota; kingdom Viridiplantae; phylum Streptophyta; class Magnoliopsida; order Malpighiales; family Rafflesiaceae; genus Sapria; species Sapria himalayana. Next base: position 108,187 of record JAREIK010000611.1, read on the forward strand.
TAGATGTAATGCATATTGAAAAAAATGTGTTTGACAATGTTTTCAACACTATCCTTAATATAGACGTAAAACAAAATACATTTTAAAATCAAGACAATAGTTGAATGATTACTATCGGCATCTTAAATATAAACTTAACGAGACAACAGTAAAATTCTTTAAAGCTTGTTACCCACTTGATAAGAAGGCAAGATAGATATTGTGTGAATGAGTTAAAAATTTCATATTTTCTGATAGATATGTGTCAAATATGGGTAGATGTGTGGATATGAAGAATCTTAAGTTATTTGGAATGAAAAGTCATGACTATCATGTATTTATGCATAGATTAATACCAATTGCATTCCATGAATTACTTCCCCTAAGTGTTTGGAAGGTCCTTATAGAAGTTAGTTTTTCTTCAAACTGCTAACTGCCACCACAATCAAAATAGATGACATGGTGAGGCTGGAGAATGACATACTAGTTATTCTTTGTAAGCTTGAATGGATATACTCACCGAGCTTTTTTGACTCAATGGAGCATTTGTCATTTCATTTGGGATATGAAGCAAAGATAGCAAGGCCAGTACAATATAGGTGGATGTATCCTTTTGATAGGTAAATACATATTAGTCGTTATGTTTTATTATTTCAAACATAAAATAATATTGTAATTTAATATAATTGAAACCTACCATTTTGGTTGTAGGTATCTTTGTAAATTGAAATTGAATATTAGAAAAGAAGAAAAAGTTGAAAGTTCAATTTGCAATGCATATTTAGTAGAAGAAGCATCATCTTTTTGTTATTATTATTTTGAAGATCATATTAATACAAAGATTAGAAATGTACCTCGAAATTATGAAGGTCATGTATCGGTTGAAGATAATTCTATGGACAAGCTATCTATCTTCAAGCCCCCTGGAAGAGTATTTGGAAGAGCAAAGAAAAGATACATGACAAATGAATAGTACAAAGCAACTCGGAGCTACGTTTTACCTAATTATGAAAAGGTTGCACTATATATTGAGTATATATACCCAAAATGGTTGCAGGTTTAATCAATGTAATTTTTTCCTTAATAGGAATAATTAAAAATTGATATACATTTTTCTTCATCTATTTATATATGTGGAGTATTTATGTTGAGTAGTTAAAAAATAGGCAGCAATAATTTTTAGTAATGAGGTCAATTATATGCTTTAACAGATTTTCTAAATTGATTAAAAACTATGTGAGAAATATTAAGTTTTAATTATTTGAAATTTTTAATTTATTAGTATTTTTTAGTTGTTAACATCATTTGTTTAATTAATGCAACAGGTAAATGATCCTTCAATTGGAAATTCCAATATTTTCATTTAGAATCTAAGTAAAGGCCCATTTAGATATGTTAAAACCTATCCTGGGTATTTTGTTAATGGATATAAATTTCACACAATTGGGCATGGTTCTTCTAAAGCAACAATGAATAATGGTGTATGCATTAAAGGCTTAGGTTATAGTGCAGATGAGATTGATTATTATGGTCAACTCACAAAAGTTATTGAGTTAGAGTATCCTCGACTTAAAAATAATAGGATTGTATTATTAAAGTGTGAGTGGTTTGATCCTACACGAAATGTGGGTACAAAGATTCGTTCAAATTATAAGCTAATGGATGTTAACCATAAACACATATATAATCGATATGAGTCATTTATTATGGTAGTTCAATACACTCATGTATATTATTATCATATCCAAGTTTATCTTGTTATAAGAGTGACTAGTGGATAATTTGCAAAATTAATGCTCGATCAATTTTGAAGTACCAACATCTCAAGAAAGAAGTAGGAACTTAGCTATTGCACTGACATTCCAAGAAGATGATATAAATAATATTATGCATGTGCTTGTAGATGAAGACCTAGAAAATTTATGTGACTCAAATAGTGGCATAATAGAAATTGAAGATGATCAATTTCTATCTGAAGATCAGCTGGAACGTCCATCAGAATCAGATGAAATCAGAAGATCCATTGGATGATGATAGTGATGCTGATAATTTAACATTTATGATTATTTTATAATATTATACTATCAAAGACTTTTTATATTTTGTTGAAATCTTTTGGTGTGTATTATTCTTAGATGCATGGTTGTTCATCATATCTTTATTATTTGTTCTATATTTTTATTTTTTGTATAGTAGATGGCACATAAAGGATGTGGTCATTGTGGAGGTGGACGTGTATGCAGAAATGAATGAAATTCATCTTGTATTTTGCATCACATTGCAAATTTAGTATCATTAAATACCAACCATTACCAGACTTCAACATCACTATCACCATCTCCATTTCCATCACCATCATCATCATTGACACCTCTACCATCACCTTTATTAGATATAAGCCCACCACTCATTGCCCTCTCTACACACACTTTTGATCCATCAGCAATTTCTACACCACCATTTACACCCATAGTTCCCCCATTTTCAACACCATCGACATCATCAAATACTGTGCCTTCCTCTACATTTAGTGTTAGGTTAGTAATTGAGATTGTGGATGGAAGGTATATGAAATATGTAAATATTACTTGAATAAAAAATTATCATGTTTCTTTTAGTTAGTTTTTATATATATTATTGATTTGCTTATTTTTAATGTTATGTATTTACTTGTATAGTTTTATTCCATATCACAAGTATTCAGCTATAATTATAAAGTCTTTCAAAAAAATGATCAATTCTAAAGCATTGTAGTGGAAGAAAGTTTTGGAATCGACAAGGGATTCTAATTTTAATGACTTTCAGGTAAAAACAATGAAATAAAAGTATTGAAAATTATTTATCTAATTAGTTAACTAATATGTTGGTTATTATTCAAGAAGTAAATAATAATGGCATTGTTATTAATATCAATTTTTGGTGATTTTTCTATAGGTAGAATTAGTGCACATGGGCACCCAAATTTGATGGAAAGATAAAGCTATTGTGGGAGAGTAAAGCTGATAAATGGTATTTAGATTTTGTCTATAAATTGAAGAATCTAAAAGATAGGTCATATTTTATATCCGAGGATGACTGGCTTGAGTGTCTTAAGCATTGGGAGGAGACAAATGTGAAGAAAAAAAATATGAGATTTCCATACTCGGTATTGGAATGTCTTGCCACACAAGAGGGTCAAAGTCGAGCATTGAGCATGCTTGAGATTTTGAAAAATTTTAAAGTTTAAAACATATATGTATTTTGTAGTTTTCCTAATAGTCCAAATAAAGCAAATTTGTGGATGGTTTTATTAATTTTGTTTAAATTTTTTAACATTTTTTTGACTTTATAAATACATACTCTAGGCTGGAGAATTGGGTCGAAATCTCAATTTTTATGAGATTTTCAAGAGGATGCATGTGAAGAAAGCGGATGGTCAGTTTGTTGACAACAAGTCTCAAATGAGCAGATTACTCATTTGAAGGAAGAAATGCAAAATATGAAAGAAATGAATGAAGAGATTAAAGAATTGATTGATGAGATGAAAGAAAGTTAAGAATGTAATGCAATATCATATCACATATATGGAGTCACAGTTAGCTACCTTGATGCGACAAATAGCATTATGAGAACTAGCTGCAAACCCACATAGGAGAGGCTAGCAAAAATGCACCAACTAATAAAAAGGATAATTTTGTATCAGAATTATTTTTCAATGATTTTTGATTTTTTTTAATGTGTAGCTAAACAGGATGAAACTTTTTTGGTCGTATCATTTTTATATATACTAGTTTTGTTTTATGTTTTTCTGATTAACCTAACTGTGAATCTTTGTAGGACATCTGATGTAAGACACACGAATAAATTCTGATTCAACACCTTAAGACATTGTCATGGTTCTTCCTATGGATGGGTTCAATCTTTACTGATCTCTACAAGATAAAAAGGAGGCTAAGTTATTATTATCTTCATTATTAATGAAATATTTTATTTTTTACTCTCTTTCTCTCTCTAAACATCATTCCTGGCCATCTTTTAGATATTTTTGGAGTTGTATGACTATCAACTCAGATTTGTGTTTGTTCATGTCTATAATTAAAATTTTTATATATTTGTGAATGTGTATTGTTTTAATGGAGTGCATATTGATTTTTATGGAGTGTATATTAAATTATTTACAGCCATGGATGTGTATTCAATGAACTATTTTACAGTTAGGTTGTCACATATATTGAAGTGATGGTGCTAGCTCGAACCAAGAGAAGAACCATATGGTAGCAGAAACTATAGGGTTGATGGACTAAAAAAATGAATCTAAGCGATCATATTATTTGGTCCAAGCACATGGAGAGGAGAATAAATGTTCTAGGAAAGCCAAATGTGAGCAAGGTGCTACAGGGAGTGGCAGGGCAGGGTAGCCCCCTTATCTATTTATTTATCTATCTGTCTATCTATCTATTTGTCTATCTATCTATTTGTCTATTTATCAATTTATCTACTTATCTATTTATTTATCTGACTTTCTATCTATCTATTTTTTTATCTATCTGTCCATCTATCTATCTATCTGTCTATTTGTCTATATATCTATCTATCTATCCATCTATCTGTCTGTCTATCTATCTATCTATCTATTTGTTTATTTGTATATCTGTCTATCTATGTATCTATCTTCTATCTTTTTATTCTTCTATATATTTATTTGTCTATCTATATATATATCTATCTATCTATATGTCTATATGCCTATGTGTCTATTTATCTATCAGTCTATCTGGAAATCTTTTTATTTATCTATATATCTATATGTATATCTATCCATCTAACTATCTGACTATCTATCTATCTGGCTATTTGGCTATCAGTCAATCTATCTATCTATCAATATGGCAATGTCTATTTATCTTTATATCTATCTATCCAATTTTTTATCTATCTATTTGTCTATCAATATATTTATCTATCTGTCTATCTATATCTATCTATACATCTGACTATCTATCTATCTATCTATATATATGTCTATCTGTCTATCTATCTATCTAAATCTCTAACTATCTATTTATGAATCTATCTAATTATGTGTCTACTTGCCGACCTATCTACACTTCTATCAATATATCTGTCAGTCTATATGTCTATCTGCCTATCTATCTACCTATCTATTTATCTATCTATCTGTCTATCTGTCTGTCTATCTATTTGTCTATCTATCTATCTATCTATCTTTCTATTTGTCTATATGTTTATATGTCTATCTATCTATCTATCTGTCAATCTGTCTATCTATCTATCTCTTTATCTATCTATCTATCTGTTTATCTCTCTATCTGACTATCTGTTTTTTTGTCTATTTGGCTATCTGCCTATCATTCTATTTATCTATCTATCTAAACTACAAGAAAAGACCAAATAGCCAAAGAAATTTTCCCAGCTATTTGGGCGTATTGCATCTTTAAACTAGAATAATGATGGATTAATGATAGAAATATTTTCTAGCTAAAGTGTTCATTACAAAATATTAACGAGAACAAAATTTTCCTAGCAATTTTTTAACTTGGAAATTCCCAAGCTAATTATAATTTTTCTCTTGCTAATTTTAATCATAATTAATAATAGTAATTAATAATTTTTGACTGAATATGTATAAAAAAATTCCCTATCTAAATTAGTAAGGGAATATCCCTAGCTATTTTTTTTCTAATGCTATTTTCACAATTTTATTTTTTTACAAAAAATTTGAATGACATATTTTTAAATTTTTATATTAAATTGAATAAAAATATTTACTATAAACCATTATTTATAATTTACAAAAAGTATTAGTTAATAAATTTTTATAATTCAAAAGTTACATAGATAAAACTAAAACATTACATAGGTATATATTCATTTAAAACTAAATCATCATTCTCATCATTAGTTGATGCATTTGTGCTAGCCTCTCCTCCTTGGGAACTCTGCTAGAACTCTATGTGCTATCTGTCTTTTCAAGAGCTCTTACTTTGACTCCATATAAGACATCTACTTTTGTAGTGCATTTGGTACTGCTCATAAAAAGTATTTTGAACTTTCTCAACAACATAATCAACACTAAAATCATAAATCAAAGCTACAACAATATTAACTAATAAAAGGCACACTCTAAACACAAAACAAAACCAAGCATACATGCAAAAAATATTACTTAATTTTTAGATGTGCTGGTTGACTAGATCCAGCAGCTAAAGCATCTACAACAAGTTTATTTCCCAATTTCAAGCATTTTATCAATACCTTTTCATTTATTTTAGAGCTGCATATACAAAACAATACTTATCATCGAACATTTTCCAATCCTTTATCGATGCTTCGTCTACAAATACAAATAGAGGCTTAGATTTTTTACCGAGAAGATGATGAAATATAGTTATGAAAAATAAAGAGATAAAACCAATCAACAAATTAACAAGCCAGAAAAAAAATGAACCAATATACTTATCAAAAAATTATTTTAAAATGTTACAAACATATAAAAATAAACTATAATAAATATTGGAACATTAAAGATTTATGTAAAGAAAATATAATTTTCTTAGAGCTAGATTTAGCTATTACACACATGATCATCAATCAAATAAACCTAATATGAAAAATTTGTTATCTGTTAAAAAACATCTAGCTAAAAATCACAAAAAATAGCATGTACTTAGTTATCTTATTTGGCACAAAGAAGCCCATCTGTTCAATTTTATCAGTGACTCTTACCATGAGCTTTAGACTTAGTTTTAGGTTGCATTAGGACACTTCCTAATTAAATCCTTAGCAATAGCCAATAACCAGCAAGCATTTTGCACATCCAAATATACAAATTACTCTCCAAAAATACCAACACTCATTTTGTGATTAACATCCAAATCCACAGACTGTCTGAGTGACAAAATACATGGATATCAAGCCTACATACCTAGCGTGCAACTCAACATCCACACAATGTGAATGCATTATATCACACATGCATGAAGTATGTATACGAATCAGTGTATATAATCAATCGAAGCATACCATGGTGATTCATGATTTTGGTACTTGTAATGATTTACCACGAACATCTAGATTAATACTTTGTGCATGAGTAGGATCTTCACCCATTTTTATAATTGTGGTAACAACTTGACTTTACATGATGTCACATAGACACAAATATCTACTATATAATTTATATAGAACATGCAATATACGGTAACTCAATTTTATTACTAGAACTAGTAAGCCAAGTCTTATGAGAGAATATATAATAGCTAGGCAAAATATGAATTTGGAAAAATAAACACTAGAATCAAAACACACACATTTTCATTAAGATAAACGATGAAGAGTAAGGGTAGAAAGCATATCTCAAATCAATAAAAATCTCATGGCTGAAGGAAATCTCTTTTACTCGACTATTAAGTTATGATGTATCCATGTCGGAGAGAGAAGCAGAGGTGCTTGATGCTAGTCAGGGTTGTCTTGCTCTAGACAACAAGATAGTGTTTTTGTAGTTTTAAATTCTCAAAATGTTTAATTTTTCATTATCAAAACATTAATTAAACAATAAATATATAAAAAACATAAAGACTCAACTTTTTTTTAATTATCAAATTATTTTCAACAAGTTCATGTGCGTATAGCAAGGCACACATGAAAAAAAATACCTTGAATTTTTATGTATTAAATTAATTAAACAATAAATATATAAACAACTTCAAAAAATAGATGTTTGGCCTTCCAAAAAGAACAAAATCAAATGGCTACAAAATTTGCAAACTTCATATAGCAAGGCACACATGAAAAAATAATAGGTCTTCAAGCCACTCTTCTAAAAGTTATAAACACTCTTTGTGTGTGTGTGTGTGTGTGTGTGTGTGTGTGTGTCATTTATCATCTACTTCTAAACTTGTTAAATCACATTATAATCACTCATCTCAAATATATATAAATATATCAATAAGTATAGAAGATCGTGGAAAAAATTAAATAGCTGATAAAATGGGTCTAATCAGCAAAATCATGGAGCTTCTTGATGATAGTTTTGGAAGATAACTTTGATTGTTTAATATTCTGCAAACGAAGACATCCTAATTTGAAAAATAAGATTGTGTTTAGCAAAAACATTTTGAAAGTTGTAAAAAAAGTATCTTTGGATTATAAGAGCATGAAGATCATGGTTCACTTCAGAAGACCATCCATTATCCAAATGGTCAGGATCAAGAACTCAATGGCATTAAAAACATCAAAGAACTCATCAGAGGCATCATTAAGAGAGACTAAGCTGGCGAATTCCAGAGTTGATTTTTCTACCTCACCATCATCACCACTTCCAGGATCTTCAACTTTCATAGCATTAATTTTAATTTCACTGCAAGAAGACATTTATTTGCATATTTCTAGATGAAAATTCAGAATGATAGTTCCCTTGACTTACCCGAAACAACTCCTTCAATGCTGAAAATGACAGTATTTAATCAAAAAAGTAATGTGTGAGTGCAGAGAAATGAGCCATTTTTGCTACCTGCAACACTTTCAAGCATACGAATAGTTATGAAACATGCTGGTGATGGACGAAGATATAGTTTCCAAAATCTCTAAATTAAAATCTCATTGAGTCATATTACATTAAAGTTAGATACATTCTAATACATTAATAGAAGCTATCACAATAGGCAAATAATGATTAGAAAAATGGTAGCTTGTATAAGCTCTTCTAATGCTTCATCATGCCTATTTACTTTTTAGGTTGTGTTTGATTGGATAGAATTGAAGGGGGATATGATTTGATTATATTAAAAGAAAATAGAATTAATAATCTCATTTCAGATTATCTTATGAATTAGCATGGAATATACTTAGACATAAAGATTTACAACACTTATTTTACACATTTATAAGACAATCACTATAAATGAGAGATTTCCTAAGAATTTATAGTAATTTATAAGTAGCTACCAATTATAATTGATAGATTTTCAAATCCAATTTTCAAATTCTTGTGGAATTCAAATAATGGATGAATATGTTCTTCCATTTGGTCTTCAATTTTATGACTTATTCAAATGTTCAAATAGATATATTTTTCTATCTAATAAGATATAACATCTTTATGTGATGACAAAAATTTGTCCAAACTTTAACAACAGTGAGTCTCAAATTCAATATTTATCATGCATGATCTTTTCAATCTTTTGAGGTAAGACTGTCAAGATAAGATATTGGTATAATTTATTTTCTTATCTAGCCTTCATATTTAAAATGCTTCCATATATTAGGATAATATAAGATAGGTATGGAGATCACATTCACACCCAACTACACAAGGCGCTCGCTTTTACAAGATTTATAAAAAAAGATAAATATCTCGATTAATTTTACTCTGTAACTTTGAAGAGACTATGTTAGAATAGACTATGTAATATAAAAATTTCTCAAGTGATCAATCATCTTAGTATATTATTCTCTCATAAAAAAATTTAACTTCAAAGTTATTATGAAAATCAATATTAGTATTTATATAATTACACAACACATTTGTAAAAGATAATATAAGCAATGAAAATAATATACCAAAATACCTATATGCAACCCCTCATGCTTCGAATCCTACCACCCAAAGATTAATAAATGTTAGTTTAAGCTAACATCCAATGTAGAGTCAATCATCTTTATATCATAGTTCATGAGCATTTTCTTGTGAATTAAGGTGAAAGTAAAACATTAGGTTGAGATTGCTCTAAACAAACAACATTTAGAGCTAAAGTTACAAAAAAGGGTAGCCTACGTTACTTTTAAGGCCTACTCTAATTATTGTGGAGCATATTTCTTGTGAATCACCGAATGATATAGAATAACTGCCAAGACACCAAAAATAGAGATATCAAATTCACAAAATAAATGTTAAAAATTTTCATGAAAAATCAAAATTTCATTTATGCATTACTATACCATCAATTCCATCTCTTCCCTTCGCCAATATCGCCACATCAATAGATATCTTGGTTTTATACCCCTACAACTGAAGGGTCTAGTTAATTAACTAATGCAAATCACGCATTATACAAACCAAACTTGAGATTAAGAAAACCCAAAAACATATACACATAGTACATTATGGTATGAGTTATAGCTAAAATAACAAATTAAATGCAAACTAAAAGACCACTTAGCAAATAAGTTAAATTCAACCAAATGGATAATTAACACGTTTAAAGAATGTTTGGTAAATTACTTGAATTAATAAATAAATAAATAAAATATTTTTATTTATTATCATTATAACTTATGAATATAAATATACTAAGTAAATAACTCTATAAATTTTATGGTGATTCTATCAAGCAAAATTATGTTGGTAGAGATATAGCTTATTTTTTTTAACTCCACAACTTATCAAGCAACAATTGTTCATCTAACCAGGGAAGCCATTCATTGTACAACTACTTGTGAATAATATCAGTGTGCCCATCAAGCTTCTCAACCATGCCGCCTCTGTAGAAATAGAAGTCCCATCTACCGAAAGAATACAGATCAGTTTTCTCTCAAGAAGTTAAGAAAATTTTAGGAAGATGAAAAATTATACAAAAGAACCTTACTCATATCTTTAAGAACCTAATGAAATGAGAGTTTGGAAAATGGATTCGCAAGTCCCATCAAAAACACAAACAACCATTATAGCAAAATGATTATCTCAATGCTGAAAGCAAAATTTCTCGCTTTGAAAGATGAAGCAAACAAGCTACAACCCACAATTCTCAGAACTTAAACTTACTCTACCATGACTACCACAATCTTTTGCTTCCTTGAAAAGTTGCAACCCTATAATATTTGGTGCTAATACTTAGCATAAATAAAATTCACAGCCACATTTAAAACACGCTAAGGAGTTTGAAAAAAGGCTAGATATTACCATTCTAACAACCAAATATTTTCCAAGGAGAGGGTGCAATCACATCGAATGTCATTGCATCTGTGTGAAATCTCGTGAAACATTTTATAGATTTTTTATGGATGAAGAAGACCTGTATAGCACAATAATGATTCATACATTAAGTCGATCATGATGATTCAAAGTGCTGTATAGCATGAAAATGAATAATACCTGTAAATAGAAGATGAGGATGAGAATCATCAAACAGGCAAAAAACTCTCAAGGAGTTTGGAGAGAGATGAATCAGTACTCGCATGAGCTTATTTTCTATTAACAGTTACTCTGTCATTATCATTGATACGAATGCATGAGTGTATTATTGTGCTTTTAACTGGTTCCTAATATGATGCTTTGATTAGCCATGTTGACGAAATAAAAATGTAACCAAAACTATGAAGCCATGAATTCGAAAAGAAGACAACTAATTTCCTGTAAAATTTATAATGTCCACCAAACTACCATGAAGATTTAAACATTTTTATATTTCATTCACAAAGATTATTCATTCGCAAAGATAAGAAAAATTGTTTAAGTGCTTGAATGTCTTGCCCTAGCATTTTTATATTTCAAGAAAACTCAAATAAAAAAAATGTATGTAAATATATAGAAAAAAAGAGACAAAAATTAAAAAGCAAAATAAAAGTATAATAAATCATTAATTTAAATTAAAAAAATTAAATACATTTTTATTTAACCATAAATGATATTATTTCACAGATAAAAAAATTTATGGGTAATAGGTAATGAAATTTTAATGGTTATTTTTTGTAATATTATTTATTAATTAATGAAATTAATTTTAGAAATAAAATAATTTATTAATCTCTATAAAAATGAAGAAGAAAAAATATTACTAATAACCTTGAAAACTAATAATTGTTAATCAAATTTTTATTTTATTTCATTAATTTAAAAAACATATTTATAATATAACCATAAATAAATTGTATAAATGTATAACTATACAAAAATTATAACATTTCATTTTATTTATTATTTATGGATAAATTTTTAATATTATTTCATAAATAAAAAATAATATGAGATTATAAAAAAGTATTTCAAATATATATATTATGGTAATCAATTTTTAAGAATTCATATTAATATTTTTTGAATATAATATGATATAGTTTTAAATTCATAAAATTTTATATTATTTGATTTAATTTATAATTTATAAAATTCTAAATATTACTTAAAGTGAGAAAATCATTAAAAAATGTTATATTTATTATTTTAATAAAAATGGAATATTAAAAGCTAATAGTAAAAATCCTACTCAATATTTAATTCTTATAAATTTTAGTAGGATCAAAAAATAAAACTTGATTTCAAATCAACTTAGGGGAAAATTTAATTTTTTTTAGAAAAAAAAATATCATTAGTAATATTTTAAATAACTCTTTCTAAACCCTTAAAATACTTGAAGTGTTCTATTAATTACCACACAAATATATTATTTTTTAAATAAACAATTTTTTTTGATTTAATTAAAATATCTATGTATTTATCTTTAAGGTTCAATTTTTAAAAAAATTTAATGAAAAATTTGAAATTTTTTTTATAATTCAAAAATTTCAAATCTTTTAATAATCATTTTTTAAAAGTTTCCAATAATCATAAAAAAATATTTTTAACTTTAAATAATATGAATATTTACTTGTTTATTCATTAATTGAAATATTTTTGTAAATATATTTTATTTTATCGTACAATTAATTATTTTAGCTTTTTATTAGTAGAAATTTATATATATATTCATTTATTTATTAAAATATCTTTAAAAATGATTTTAATTATAAAATTATTTATTTAATGTTTTTTTATTACAAATTTTTAAATTTCATAATTAACATGACTTTATTAACATAATGAAGCATTATATTTTTTAAAATCTATGATAACTACTAGGTTAATGCACAATGCTAAGATGTCTTCTTTCTACTTATCAAAAAATTGTTGCTGCTAATTATTGTTTGGATCATTTCTACATCTTTTTTAGATGACTCTACTTTCAAGAATACATCACAGAAACTTAGTGCAATTCATTGGATATTGTCAAGATGGAGGATGTATGCTTGTTTATGAGTTCATGCCCAATGGAACATTGAAGGAGCATATTTATAGTAACTCATATCTTATATATATATTTCAATTGATATCAACTGAGGCAATCATTAATGCATGTAACATTGATCAACCAGTTCACCAATATAGAAATTATCAATTAGATCATGTGGCTCGATATTGCAGAAGATGCTGCAAAAGGTTTTTTTTAAAGTTCATATTAGTGTTTGATTTATTTTGCAAGCATATGCTATTAATGGGTGCATGGTCCAATGGGTAGAGATGCCATGAGATATGGTCCTGTAGACATGAAGCTGTGGTGCAAAACTACCTAGAAGTGCACAGTGTGTGTGTGGTGCAGTGAACGTGCATGTGTACTTGATGTACTGGACGTGCACCTTGTGTATATTTGATGTAGCCATGGTGTAGTGTGTGCAACAAGTGGGTTGTGTTCATTTCATTCTTTTTTTATATGTATCAAATAAAGTGATTTTCTAAGTAGAATCAAGTGAGTAAAAACTATATAGTTGTTATGAAAGTGGCCATTACTTTGGTGGTTTTATAACGATTTGACTACTATAGTGAATGTTAAAAGTTAAGTGTGTAATGGAAAATATAATATTTAAATTATTAATATCTAGCACAACTTTTTTATTTTTTATTTTATCACAGGAACTCTTAGGAGAAACATATGACAACTGATTCTAAGCTAGTTGAGGGTTTTCATGGACCTTTAGATAACTCTTTTGAAGAAAGAAATGTAGGAAATGATACAAGTGAATGATGTGATGAAAGAAATGAAGAATGCAATGCAATAGCATATGACCTATATGGAGTCATAGTTATGGGGCTTGGCGAGACAGATAGCACAATGAGTTCCAGTAGAGTACCCACGTAAGAGATCTAGTAGAGTACCATCTAATGATGGGGATGATGATATAGTTTTAAAAGAATATATATATATGTTTTGTTAATTAAAAAAATGGTTTATAGTATATGTTGTTTTTCAATTTAAAATAAAATTTAAAAATATATAATCAAATTTTTTGTAAAAAAAAAATTGTCAAAATAGTTTTGGAATGAAAATAGCTAGGAATTTTTCCCTCACTAATTTTGCTAGTGAATTTTTTATATAATTTCAGTTGAAAAATATTAATTACTACTCTTAATTATGATCAAAAATAGCAAGGGAAAAATATAATTAGCTAGGGAATTTTCATCATTCAAAAATTTGCTACGAAATTTTTTTTTTTTATTAAATTTTTTAGATAAGCACTTTATCTTGAGATAATTTCTATCATAAATCCAACATTATTCTATTTTAGTGACAAAATAAGCCAAAATAGCTTGAGAACTTTTTTTAACCACTTGGGCTTTTTTGTAGTGATAGACAAATAAACATATAGACATACAGATAGATAGACAGATAGACATATATAAAAATAGATAGCCAAACTATTAGATAGATTGATAGATAGAGATAGACACATATTCAGGCAGGCAGACAATGAGGCAGGCATGCAGACATACAGATACATGGAAATATAGATAGACTAAAAAAATAAACAAACAGATAGACAAATAGATAGATAGACAGAAAGATAGGTAATTTGATATACAAATTGATAGATAGATTTATAAATAGATAGATAGATTGATTGATAGATATTTTGATAGCTAAATTGATAGACCAATAATTAGATAGATAAATAGATAGACATATAGATATACAAATATATAGACAAATAGATAGACAAATAGATAGATAGATAGATAGATAGACAGATAGATAGACAAATAAATAAAAAAATTGATAGACAGAAATATAGATAGATAAATTGATAGATTGATAGACATATTGATAGATGATTTGATTAACAGATAGATAGATAGATAGACAGATAGATAGATACACATATAGATAAATAGATAGATTAATTGATTATTAGATAGATAAATAGACAAATAGATAGATAGATAGATAGATAGACAAATAGATAGATAGATTCATTGATTGATAAACAGATATATAAATATATATATTGATAGATAGATAGATTGATTGATTGATTGATAAATAGATAGTTAGATAGATAGATAGACAGACAGAAAGATAAATAGAAAGAAAGATAGATATATAGATAGATTGATAAACAGATAGGTAGACAAATAGATAGATAGATAGATAGATAGACAAATAAATTGACAGATAGATAAATAGATAGACATATAGATAGACAGATAGATTGATTGATAGAAATATAGATAGATAGATAGATAGATAGATAGACAGAATGATATATATATATATATATAGAAAATAGATAGATAGATATAGGGGTGTAACCGAACCAAATGATTCATGATTCATTCGGAGCTCAGCTCGGTAAAAGCTCATTTGAATTCATTTCTCAAGTTAAATGGGTCGAGCCCAAACTCCATTTTGGCTAGTAAGTTAAACAAGCTGAACCCAAGCTTCCTTATGTTTGGCTTGAAAAGGTTTGTGAATAGGCTCATTTACCAGCTCATGAACATGCTCATGAACAGGCTCGCAATATGTTCGTGAACAGGCTCATGAATAGGCTCGCGAAGAGTTTGACACATGTTCAATCACTTTGATGTTCTGACTTCCAAATTTCTGATCTTTTTTTACCCATCCCCATTTAAAAACCTTAAAGACCATATTAGATATTACTCTCTCGACTCTCCCATTCTCTGCCACCACCCGATGCCCGCTATGCCGCACTCTCCCCTGTTCTCTTCTTCTTTTCCTTTCTTCCATTATTAATTTATTATCTCTTTATGGCCAAAATCTTTACCACTTATAGCTTTGGTCTTGTTCTCTATGTCTTGGTCTCTACAATGGGAAAGTTGAAATATTGCTAGAAATGGCATTGCTCCATCTCTCACAAACTTCTACAAATCAAAGCATCGAGTGCAAGGTTATATTTTGCTGCAAAGAAAGCACATCAAATGCACTAGCTTAGATTTTAATGACTCGATTTACTTAGACTGCCGATCTTTGCATCACAGAGGGACAAAATTCATCTCTACAGGCTACAATTCTCTCTGCTCTTTTGACCTTTGTCTCTTACACCCATGCTCTAGTAGAATAAATACCAAATGAGAGAGAAAACATAAAATAAACTTGTTATGATAGACCCCAAAATGAATGTTTTAATGAAAGTGTGAATCAAATGTCTTCTACTATTTTTGATTGAATTCTATGTTGCTGAATTGGGGTGTTTAAAGTTTTCCAAATTTTCATATACAATTTTCATGTTGAAATTAATTGAAATCTACCTTATTTATTTTCCAATTTGTTTTGTTATGCTGTACAGGATGTCGGACCATGTTTCCAGTATGTTATACCCTAAAAATTCACAAAAAAAGTCATATAATGAAAAAACTATAGATGTTGTTGTAGAAAATGTGAATTGAATAAGGAAAACACATCATCTACAACTATGAGTGTTGATGGGGTTAAAAATGTTGAAGATAGTGAAGAGGGTGGGGGCGATTACACAAAGAAGAGAAAGTGCACCTCCCAAGTATGGTCTAAATTTAAAATAGTCACCCTTCCTGATAAATCAGAAAAGGCTGAATGCATCCATTGCAAGGGGTGATTTACACTTCTTAAGGCTGGAACTACATTTCACTTACTTAGGCACATTAAAGAAAATTGTATTAGGTGGAAAATAAAGTTAATTGGACAAAAGGAACTAACACTCAATTCCTCTATAATAGAGTTTGTAATGGTAGCTTTAATACAAAATTTTAAATATAACCAAACTAAGATCAGTGATATATTATCTCATTTGATCATGGTCCATGAGCTACCATTTTCTTTTGTGGAGTATGAAGTGTTTAATTTGTTGATGAAGACTATCTCCACATTATCAAAAGGTTAGTCATGCAACTATAAGAAAAGATTGCTTTTCAAGTTATGAGGTTGAAACTAAAAAAGTTTCCACTCTTCTAAAATATGAAAATTAAGTAATTGTGACAATTGATATATAGAAGTCAACCAATCGAAAGGTTTATTATATGGTTGTTACTTGCCATTTTATAGATTCTAATTAGAAATTACAAAAGCGTACTCTTAGTTTTTGTGATGTACAACCACCTCATTCCAGAGTTGCCATTTGTGATGCTTTAAGTAAGTGTTTGGTTGAATTAGAAATTGATGATAAATTTTGGAGTGTTATAGTTGATAGTGTCTCTTACACTGATGTTGTTATTCGCATGTCAAAAGATACCTGACCTATACAAATCAACTTGCTCTTTGTGGCATGTTGTTTCATGTAAGGTGTTGTGCACATAATCTAAATCTTCTTGTACAAGATGGGTTATTAGAGATTGGAGATATAATTATGAATGTACAAGAAAGTTTTAAACATCTGACACAGTCAACGAGTCATCTGAATATTTTTGGAGAAATTGTGAAGCAATTGATGTTGCCTTTGAAGAAACTTATTTTTGATTATTGCACAGGTGGAATGCAGCATTATTTATGTTGTTGACTATCTTGGAGTTCAAAGTTCTTTTTCCTAGATATCCACAAAGAAAAGCAAGTTGCTTGTTCATGCCTAGTGAGGATAATTGGATGAAAGTTGCTGAAATTTCCTCATTTATTGCAGCATTTAATGAACTTACAAAAATTATTTTAGGTATTATTATTTTATTTGACTAATCTTAATTAATTTTGTGATTTACATGCTTTTAAAATTATTTATTTTAATAGGGTAATATCATACAAATTATAGTAGGTTCTGGATATCCAACATCAAATTTGTTTTTTCCCGAGCTTTATAATATCAAGAGGATGTTGGATGAAAAATGTCTTGATAAAAATGAGTTTATGCATTCAATGATTATGAAGATGAAAGATGGGTTTGACATGTATTAGGGTGAGTGCAATTTTTTGATCTCTATGATAGTCATTTTAGATCCAAGAAATAAAATACAATTAATTGTGTGGCATTTTCCTTTGATTTACTCAAGATCAGATATCATTGAACATATTATAACTATTCATGAGACTTTGCGCATGCTTTATAGGGATTATGTTGAAAGTCATAAAGCAAATGGTAGTGAAAAAAAGGGTGAAAGTGAGAATCAAAATGAATCTTCTAGTGCTATGATGATGGGAACAAGTGGAGCGAGGGCTTAATTTTTTAGTTATATAAGACATCTTAAATCATCAATTGAACAAGTTAAATCTGATTTAAATATATATCTAGAAGAAGGTGTTCATCTTTGTGAAAATTTAAATTTTGATGTCTTAGATTGGTAGAAGATGAAGTCTCTAAAGTTTTGTGTGTTATCATAGATGGCATGTGATGTTTTATCAATTCCAATCACAACTATTGCTTCAGAGTCAGCATTTAGTGTTGGGGGAGAGTTATTGAAACACATCATGCATCTTTAGGAGTAGACATTGTTAAAGTATTATTATGAGGTGAAGATTGGCATGCCTTTTATGGGATAAAGTGAAAAAAAAGTAAATCTCAAATTATTATCATATTTTAAGTTTAAATTTGATTTTGTGCTGTTATTAAATATTAATATTTTGAGCTTTTTTATTGTTGTTTATGTACATGTTTAGGTTTTGTTTTACAATGTTAATATTTTATTTTATTTTTTATAAATTGTTACAATTTTTATAGTATAAAGATGACTTCAAAGAGATTCAAATACCTCACACTTGAAAGTTTCTTTTATGGCATAATGTGGAACTGATTTCATTTCTTGTATATTCTTTAATTTTTGGCATATAGTTGAGGTTGGGTTACATGGGTATATTATTATTTGTTGATTAGAAAATATTCAAAGTTACTTATTATTTATCTTATTATTTGAGGTGTAGTCTTTTAAGCTTTTATTATATTTTTTATTCGAAGTTTATTTTACCTATATAAACTATCAAGGTTTGCTTTTATTTGAAAGCTTCAAAGGCCAATACATGGAAGAGATCATGGTGACAGATGAAGAAATAAAGATTATTTTGAAGTTGTTATATGTTAGATTTAAACATTATTTTTAAATTTTAAGGATGATTGTAAGTTTTTTTTATTTCATTGGTGTTGTAACTTTTAGTTGGTTTGGATATGTTAGTTATTATTAATAACTTGTTGTATTAGGTTATTAGTATTTTTTTAGATATAGTATATGATGTTAAACTATTAATTTTTTTTTAAATTTCATAAACAAGCTCACAGATGAACTCAAATGATCTCACAAACGAACTCCTTAATGAGCTCACAAATGAGTTCACAAATGAACTCTTTATCGAGCGTACAAATAAGCTTATAATCAAGCTCACATATGAACGAGCATGAGCTATAATCAAATGAGGTTTAAACGAATGAACCTGAGTCGAGCTCGATCTTGATGAGCTCGAGCTGAACTCAAACACGAGCTTGGATTTTAAAAAATAAAGGAACTCAAGTAGAATCCAAGTCCTTCCAAAATATTTTGAGCTAAACCTACGCCTTTGTTAATTCAACTCAGTTTGGCTCAGTTACACCCCTAGAAAGATAGAGAGATAGATAGATATATAGGTAGGTAGGTAGGTAGTTAGGTAGATAGATATATAGATAGATAGATTAATTAATAGATAGATAAAGAGATAGATAGATAGACATATAGATATACATATAGAAAGACAAATAGATAGACAAATAGATAGATAGATTGATTATTTGATAGACAAATAAATAGACAGATAGACAAATAGAAAGATACACATATAGTTAGATAATATATAGGTAGATAGAAAGATAGATAAATAGAGAGATTATAGATTGATTGAAAGATAGATAGCTAGACAGATAAATAGACATATAGATAGACAGATAAATAGACATATAGATAGACAGATAGAAAGATATAAATATATAAAGATATATAGACATATAAATAGGTTGATTGATAGATAGACAAACAAAATAATAGACAAATAGATAGATAAAAAGATAGATAGACAAATCAATTGATAGACAGATAGACAGATAGATAAATAGATAGACAAATAGACATATAGATAAAAAAAATAGACAAGTAGATAGTCATAAATAAAGCAAACAGATAGATAGATAGATATATTTATATAAAGATTTATTGATTGATTGAGAGATAGAGAAATAGATACATAGATAGAAAAATAAATTGATAGATGAATTGATAAACATTTTGATAGAAATATTGATATACAGATTGATAGACAGATTGATAGACAAATTGATAGGCAGATTAATAGATAGATTAAAAGATAAATAGACAGATAGATAGAGAAAGAGAGAGATATATAGATAGATAGATAGATAAACATAAAGATAGATAGATAATTAGATAAAGAGATATATAGACAGATAGATATATAGAAAGATATACAAATAGATAGATATATTGATTGATAAATAAATAGACAGACAGATAAACATATAGTTAGATAGATAGATTGATAGATAGATAGATAGACAGATAGATTGATAGATATATAGATAGATATATAGATAAATAGATAAATAGATAGACAAATAGAAAGAAAGAAAGATAGGTAGATTGACAAATAGATAAAAAATAGATAGAAAGACTGATAGACAGAAAGTTAGATAGATGAATAGATAGAATGAATGAATGATTGATTAATAGATAGATAAAAAGACAAATATATAAATAGATAGATTGATAGATTGAAATATAGATTGATAGACATATTGAAACAAATTTTGATAGATAGATTGATAAACAAGTTGATATACAAATTTTTATACAAATTGATAGACAAATTAATAAACAGATAGATAGACTTATAGATAGATTGATAGATAGACTCATAGATAGACAATTTGATTAATAGATTTATTAACATATTGAAAGATAGAGAGATAGATAGATATATAGGTAGGTAGGTAGGTAGGTAGATAGATATATAGATAGATAGATTAATTAATAGATAGATAAAGAGATAGATAGATAGACATATAGATATACATATAGAAAGACAAATAGATAGACAAATAGATAGATAGATTGATTATTTGATAGACAAATAAATAGACAGATAGACAAATAGAAAGATACACATATAGTTAGATAATATATAGGTAGATAGAAAGATAGATAAATAGAGAGATTATAGATTGATTGAAAGATAGATAGCTAGACAGATAAATAGACATATAGATAGACAGATAGAAAGATATAAATATATAAAGATATATAGACATATAAATAGGTTGATTGATAGATAGACAAACAAAATAATAGACAAATAGATAGATAAAAAGATAGATAGACAAATCAATTGATAGACAGATAGACAGATAGATAAATAGATAGACAAATAGACATATAGATAAAAAAAATAGACAAGTAGATAGTCATAAATAAAGCAAACAGATAGATAGATAGATATATTTATATAAAGATTTATTGATTGATTGATTGAGAGATAGAGAAATAGATACATAGATAGAAAAATAAATTGATAGATGAATTGATAAACATTTTGATAGAAATATTGATATACAGATTGATAGACAGATTGATAGACAAATTGATAGGCAGATTAATAGATAGATTAAAAGATAAATAGACAGATAGATAGAGAAAGAGAGAGATATATAGATAGATAGATAGATAAACATAAAGATAGATAGATAATTAGATAAAGAGATATATAGACAGATAGATATATAGAAAGATATACAAATAGATAGATATATTGATTGATAAATAAATAGACAGACAGATAAACATATAGTTAGATAGATAGATTGATAGATAGATAGATAGACAGATAGATTGATAGATATATAGATAGATATATAGATAAATAGATAAATAGATAGACAAATAGAAAGAAAGAAAGATAGGTAGATTGACAAATAGATAAAAAATAGATAGAAAGACTGATAGACAGAAAGTTAGATAGATGAATAGATAGAATGAATGAATGATTGATTAATAGATAGATAAAAAGACAAATATATAAATAGATAGATTGATAGATTGAAATATAGATTGATAGACATATTGAAACAAATTTTGATAGATAGATTGATAAACAAGTTGATATACAAATTTTTATACAAATTGATAGACAAATTAATAAACAGATAGATAGACTTATAGATAGATTGATAGATAGACTCATAGATAGACAATTTGATTAATAGATTTATTAACATATTGAAAGATAGATAAATCGACAGATTAATAAACTTATAGATAGATAGAAAGATAGATTGATTGATAGATTGATAGATCAATAGATTATTAGAAAAATAATAAGGCAAATTGAAATACAGATAGATAGATAGATAGATAGATAGATAGATCGATGGATGGATGGATAGATAGACAAATAGATAGATAGATAGATAGATATACATTAAAAGATAAATAGATATATAGATAGATAGAAAGATAGACTGATTGATAGATTGATAGATCAATAGATTATTAGAAAAATAATAAGGCAAATTGAAATACAGATAGATAGATAGATAGATCGATGGATGGATGGATAGATAGACAAATAGATAGATAGATAGATAGATAGATATACATTAAAAGATAAATAGATATATCGATAGATAGAAAGATAGTCAGAAAAATAGAGAGATAGATATATAGATAGACAGATAGATAGATTAAAAGACAGATAGATAGATAAAAAAATAGATATATAGACAAATAGATAGATATACAGACAGACAGATAGATAAATAGATATATAGATAGAGAGATAGATAAATAGATAGATAAAAATATAGATAGACAAATAAATAGGCAGATAGATAGATTGACAGACATACAGATAGAAATAAAGATAGACAGATAGATCAATAGAATGATATATAATAGATAAATAGATAGATAGATAGATAAATAGATAGATAGATAGGCAGATAGATAGATGAGTAGGTATATAGATAGAAATATAGGTAGATAGATAAACAGATTGAAAGATACATAGATAGATAGTTAGATGGATAAAAATGATAGATAGTTAATTAGACAGATAGATAGAATAGAGACATAGATAGATAGACAAAAAAATAGATAGATAAATAGATTGATTGATAAATTGGCAGATTGATAGACAAATAGATAGGTAGATAGATAGATGGATAGATATTTAGATAGAAAGACAGACAAATAGATAGATAGATAGATAGATAGATAAATAGATAGATTGATTGATTGATTGACAAATAGATTGACAGATAGATAGATAGACATATAAATAAACAGATTGATAGACAAGTAGATAGATTAATAGATAGATAGATAGATATACAAACAAATAAAAAATATAGACAGACAAATTGATATAAAGATAGATAGATAAATCGATAGATAGAGAGAGACACAGATAGATATATAGATAGACAAACATAATGACAAATATAAATATTGATAGATAAATAGATAGATATATAAAGAGATAGATTTATAAAAAGAATGATTGACACATTGATAGAGAGATATAAAGATAGATTGATAGAATGATTGATTGATAAAATAAATTGATAGACATTTTAAAAGAAATATTTATATATAGATTGCTAGATAGATTGATAGGTAGATTAATATCCAGATTGATAAACATACAGATAGATAGATAGATAAATAGATAGACAAATAGAAAGGAAGAGAGATTGATACATATATCGATAGATTATTAGAGAAATAACTGCATAGATAGATAGATAGATTAATTTATTGATAGTTAAATAGATATACATATAGATAGACAGATAAAAAGATATATAGAACGTCAAATAGATAGAAAGATTGATAGACATATAGATATATAGATAGATATTAAAATAGATAGACATAAAGATAGATAGATAGACCCAAATATAGTTAGATGGATAGATGATAGATAAAAAGATAGATAGATAGAGAGATAGATAGAGAGATAGATAGATAGATATATATATATACACACACACACACATAGACAAATAATAGATAGGTGAATAGTCAGATAGATATAAAGAAAGATAGATAAATAGACACTGATTTATATAGAAAGATAGATAGATAGACAGACAGACAAATAGATAGATAAATAGATAGACAAGTATATAGGCAAAAAGTTAAATAGTATATAAATAGATAGACAGATAGATCGATAGAAAGATGAATAAAGAGATACATAGATAGATAGATAGACATATAGATACTTACAAAGATAGAGAGATAGTTAGATAGATAGATAGATAGATAGGAAAATATATAGACAGATAAAAAGACCATATATATAGATAGATAGGTAGATAGATTAATAGATAAACAAATAGATTAATTTATTGATAAAGAGTTTGATAGATAGATTGATAGATATTTAGATATACATATAGATAGACAGATATATAGATAGATTGATTGATTGATTTATAGACAGATTGATAGATAAATTGATAGACAAATTGATAGACAGATTGATATACAGATTTATAGATAGATAGAATAATAGATAAACAAATAGATAGATACACATAAATACAAAGAAACAAACAAATTCACAAATAGATAGAAAGATAGATATACAGATTAACAAATGGATAGATAGATAGATACATAGATAGACAAACAAATAGATAGATATATAGATAGATAGACAAATTAATGATTGATTGAATGAATGATAGATCATTTGATTGATAGATAAAATGATAGATAAATAGATAGATATATTGATAGACTAATTGATAGAGATATTGATAAAAATATTCATAGATAGAATAATAGACTGATTGATATATTGATAGATAGACTTATTGATAGTCCCATAGATAGACATATTGATTGATAGATTATTTTATAGATAAATAGACAAATAAAAGACAAATAAATAAATAGATAGATAGATAGATAGATAGATAAATATATAGATAGATATAAAAATAGATATATAGATAGATAGTAAGTTAGATAGAAAGACACATAGATAGATACATAGATAGATAGAATAAAAGATAAAAAGTAAGATACATAGATTAATAGACAGATTGATAGACAAATAAATAGATTGATAAATTGATTGATTGATTTACAGATAAATAGATTGATAGAGAGAGAGAGAGCTAGATAGATAGATAAATAAATAAATAGATAGATAAATAGACATATAGATAGATACACTACAAGAAAAATCACATATAGCTACAAAAAATTCCCAAGCTAAATGGATGTTTTTCATCGCTAAAAGGGGTATAGTGATGGATTAACAACGGAACCATTTTCAATCTAAAGTGCTCGTCGCTTAAATATAGTGAGGAAAGTATCCCTAGCTAATAATTTAGTGGTGGAAAAATATAGACTGAAAGATAGAAAGACATATAGATAAATAGATATCATCTATTTATCTAGACTGAAAGATAGAAAGTCATATAGATAAATCATACTTTTAGCATATTTAATGCTCCAAGTAGATTGAATAATCTAATCTCATATAATAATAATGACTTTCCAAAATGAGATATCATCTCGAGAGGATATATTCCAAATATCATATGAAGTAAGATAGTAATGATGGATCCAGTTGATCTATAATGAATCCTATTCATTATTGATACACAATAGTTTCTTAATGAAAATAAATATTATTCTTTAGGTTGATCAAAAGAATACCCAACCCACTGTGAGAAATAGGTTTACAAACCATGCTCCATGAGATCTTGTGCCTATTTATATCTCTCTATGGTTGGGGAGCCCTATAAAAATCTTCTACACAAGTTATCAATGGAAATGACAATCGCCCGAGGGATGAGGAAGAGTAAAAACTAGTATCCTCAATTCTTTGGATGATAAAATCTAACAACTCTATCCTCTTTGTGACAGACGTTAGTTTTTCAGCACTTGATTGTATTATAAAAGAGATCTCATGGACTAGAGAAGAATTGTGAAGTGATCAATCTACTTGATGATTATGAAACTCCCATAAATATAAAAGGAAGGTTAATGTGCGAGAAATTAGAATTATTAATGATCTATTCGTGGTGCTTGAGTTTCTATCTATTTTATATCTATCTTTTTGTCTACTAGTTTATTTGTCTATTTATATATATATATCAATCTGTCTATCAAAAAATCTATTAATCAATCTATATGTTTATATATCTATCTATCTATCTAATTTTCTATTTATATAATTTAATATCTATCTATCTATCATAGTATATATTTGACTATTAGTATATTAGTTTATATGACAATCTCTTTAACTATTTATATATTTATGTGTCTATGTGTCTTATGTATAACTATCCATTTTTTTTATTTATCTATCTGTCTATCTATCTATGTGACTATTTTTAAATTTGTTTATCGATTTATATATTTATCTATTTATCTGCCTATCTATGTATGTCTATCTGTCTATGTTTTTATTTATATTGTGTATATTTATTTATATGTTTATCTATTTATCTATATATTTGTCTATTTATCAATCTTTCTATCTATTTATCTATCTATGTAACACTCAAACTATCTATCTTTATATCTGTCTAACTGTCTAACTATCTATCATTCTATCAGACAATCTGTTTGTATATATATACATACATACATACATACATACATATATATATATATATATGTGTATATATATATATCTATCTATCTATATATCTATCAATCGATAGAACTATCTATCTGTATATATGGATGTCTACTTAACTATCAATTTGTCTATTTGTCTATCTATCTATATATTTATCTTTCTGACTATCTATCTATTTATCCATTTATCTATCTATTTGTCTATCTGTCTATCTGTCTATATATCTATCAATCTATCTATCTATATTTCTATTTGTCTATCTTTCTTTCTATCTATATATCTATCTATCTATTTGTTTATCTCACTTTATGTATATTAGTCTATCAATCTATCTATTTATTTGTCTATCAATTTATCTATTAATCTTTCTATCTATTTGTCCATCTATTTATCTATCTATCTATTTGTCTGTCTTTTTGTCTGTCTATTTATCTATTTATTTGTCAATCTATCTATCTCTCTATCTGCCTATCTATCTATTTGTCTCTCAATCATTATATCTATCTATCTATCTATATATCTTTATGTCTATTTTTTTTGTATCAATCAATTAATCTATTTGTTTATCTTTTTATTTGTATATTAGTCTATCAGTGTAAAAGTTTGTGTCTATCAATACATCTATTGTATATCTATTATATGTATTTCTATCCCACTACTAAACTGCCTTCCTATATATCAGTCTATCAATCAATCAATCTCCATATCTATCTATCTTTATATTTGTCTTTATATTTATCTATCAATTTATATATATATATCTATCTATTTATTTGTCTATGTGTCAATTTGTCTATGTGTATATCCATTGAACTTTCTTTAAAAATATCTATTTATATTTTTATCTATTTGTCTATATGTCTATCTGTCTATCTATCTATGCACCTATCTATCTATCTATCTATCTGTCCTCTACCTATACATCTATATTTCGATCTATATATATTTCTAATTGTCTAACTTTTTATGCATCTATTTATTTATCTATATTTCTTTCTATCTAGCTATTATCTATATATCTATTTATCTTTCATTCAACTTATATATATATATATTTATTTATTTATTTATTTATCAATTTATGTATCTTCTATTTATCTATCTATTTGATTATCTATCTATATGTCTATATGTCTATTTGTCTATTTGTCTATATGTCTTTCCATTTATTGATATATTTATATATCTATCTATCTATCTATTTGTCTATGTCTATGTGTCTATCTATCTATCCTCCTATCTATTAGTCAATCTATCTATATATCTATATATCGATCAATCTATCTATCATTATTTAATTACTTCTATCTATTAGTCTATCTATTTGTCTATGTGTTTATTTTTCTATCCGTCTATCTATCAATCTGTCTATTAGTCTTTCTATATATATATATATATATGTATCTATCCTTTGATCTAGTTGGCTTTCTATTTATCTTCTTATTTGTCTATCTATATTTATATCAACCTTTCTATCAAACTATCTATATGTCTATCTGTTAACTCACTATGTCCCTTTTTGTTTATAAGTCTATCAGTCCTTAATTCTATTTATATATTAGTCTATCTTTCAATAAATATTTCTATTTTTTTGTCTATATGTCTATATATATATATATATATATCTATCTATCTATCTATGTAATTAGCAAACTATTTATATGTATATTTGTTTATCTGTATATCTGTCTATATTTCTTTATATCTATTTGTCTATCTATCTTTCTATCTAGCTATCTATATGTATATATATCTATCTTTCTATTTATGTATTTATCTATCGATTTGTTTAACAATAAATTTGTTAATCTATCTATCTATCTATTTTTCTAAATATCTATCTTTAAATCTATCTATCTATATATCTTTCTATTTATATAACTTTTTAAATGTCTTTTTTTTCTATTAGTCTTTCAATCAATCTATCTATTTATCTATCTATCTGTCTATCTTTTTATTTCACTATAAATATATTTGTCTATTTTTCTATTTGTCTAAATATTTATTTGTCTATTTGTCTATTTATCTATATATGAGTCTATCTATCTATCTATCAATTGGTCTATTATTCTATTTGTCAAATTAACTTTCTATCTTTCTATCGAACTTTTTATTTTTCTATCTATCTATTTGTTTCTTTATCAATCTATCAATCTAACAATCTATCTATCTATTAGTCTATTAATCTATAAGTCAATGTTTCTATCCATCTATCTATGTGTATGTCTTTCTATTTTTCTATCAATTTATGTATTTGTCTAATTGTTTATCTATTTATATTTTATCTATCTTTATATCTATCTATCTGTCTGTCTGTTTATCTATAGGTTTATCTTGCAATCTTACTATCTATCTATCTATTAATCAAATTGTGAATATGTCAACCTATTTAACTATGTATGTATCTATCTATCTACCTATCTATCTATCTAATTAACTACTTATTATCTATATATCTATTTGTCTATCTATCTACCTATTTTATGTATATCTATCCATCTGTGTATCAATTTATATAGTTGTCTATCTTTATATATAATTGTCTATCTTTCAATCTATCTACCTATCTAATTATTTATTTGTATCTTTATCTATCTATCTATTTATATATTTATGTGTCTATCTATGTATCTTTATATTTATCTATCTATCTATATGTCTATCTAAATCTTTATATATCTATCTTTTTTTCAAAATGGCTATCTATTTATCTCTCAATTTTCCTATCTATATATCTATATTTCTATCTATTTATATATCTCTATATATTTCTTTCTATATATTTACTTTATCTATCTATCTAAATGTCTTTCAGTTTGTCTATCTATTTATCTATCAATATAACTATCTGTCTATCAGTCTATATATTAATCTTTCTATTTATATATCTATCTATATATCTAAATCTCTACCTGTCTACATATCTATGGGTATATCTATCTATATGTTATCTATCTATCTATCCATATCTATCTGTCTATCTTTCTATTTGTCTATCTGTGTATCTGCCTATCTATCTTTGTGTCAATGTGCCTTTGTGTCTATTTGTATATCTATCTATCTATTTTTCTGTAATTTATCTCTCTATCTATTTATCTATCAATGTATCTACCTATTTTTTATATGTTTATATATCTATTTTTTATCTATTTAAATATTTGTTATATCTTTATAGATCTACATGTCTATTTTTCTATATGTTTATTTTTCTAGTTGTCTATTTGTAAATCTATCTATATATCTATATATCTATCTGTTTTTCTATCTATTTATTTATTTATGTGTCTGTGTGTCTATATGTCTATCTATCTATTTGTCAATTTTTCTATATGGTTATCTATCAATCTGTATCTTTTTAAATTTGTCTCTACTATGTATCTATATGTCTATATATCTGTCTATTTGTATATCTATCTTGTTTCTATGTGTCAATGTGTCAATGTATTTATTTGTGTATAAGTCTATATGTCTATATATATATTGGTCTAAATGTCTATTTGTCTATCTTTCATTGTAATTATTTGAGAATCTATCTTTCTATCTTTCTATCTGTCTAACTATATAATTGTCTATCTATCTATCTATTTATTAGTCACTATATCTATATATGCACATATATATATATACTTCAATCTATATTCCATCTATCTATCTATTTTTCTATCTTTGTATATGGCTTTATATCTATCTATCTATTTACCCACTTATTATCTATCTATTTGTTGATTTGCATATCTATTTGTGTATCTTTTTATCTATTTATTTATATATCTATTTATTTATCTATCTATTTATCTATCTATCTATTTAAATGTCTATCTATCTATTTGTTTTTTTGTCTATCAATTTATCTATATGCCAATCTATCTTTACTTCTAAATATCTCTTTGTCTATCTGTCAATCAAACAATCATTCAAAATGATCTTTATGTCTATCTGTCTATCTATCAATCTTTCAATCTACCGATCTACCTATTTGTTTATCTCTCTATATGTATATTTCTCTTTCAGTCTATAATAATGTGTCAATCCATCCATTTATCTATCAATTTGTTTCTGTGTCTTTCTATCTCACTATTTAACTATCTTAATGTCTATTAGTTTATCAGCCTATCTACTTATCTATCTATCTATCTAAATGTATATATGTCTATCTATCAATCTATCTTTATGTCTATCTATTTATTTGTCTAAGTGCCTAAATGTCTATCAATCTATCAGTCACTCTTTCTATCTTTCTATCTTTCTATCTATCAATCTATTTGTCTATCTATCTCTATGCCTATCAGTCTATCTATCTATCTAAATATCTATCTATATATTTATCTATCAATCTTTCTATTTGTATATCTATCTATCTGTCTATCTATATATTTTTTAATATGTCGATCTATCTATTTTTAAATCCATCTTTTTATTTGTTTATCTATCAATTTTGCTTTTATTTGTCTATATGTCTATTTATCTATATATCTGTATATCTAACTATAGATTTTTCTATTTTTCTATCTTTATATATGTATATTATTTTAACTATATATTTATCTATCTATCTATCTATATGTTTATCTATGTTTCTGTCTATTTATCTATATGTCTCTTTATCTCTATGTCTATGTTATATTTGTATATATAACTATATGTCTATCTATCTTGATGCCTATTGATCTATCAGTATAAATATCTATCAGTCTTTTTATTTATCTACCTATCTATCTATTTTTCCAACTATCTATATAAATATCTGTCAATTTATATATCTAACTATATATATATCCCTCTATGTGTCTATTTATTTATGTATATATTTTTTATACATCTATTGCATATCTATCTATTTGTCTATCAATAAATTTGTTTACCTATATATATATATATATATATCTCCATCCATCTATCTAACTATCCATCTATCTAACTATCCATCTATCTATATATCCCTTTATGTGTCTATTTGTTTATCTATCTTTTTATCTATCTATCTATTGTCTATTTGTCTATTTGTCGATGAATAAATTTGTTAGCTATGTATATATATATCACTATCTATTTTGTATCTATTTATCTATTTGTCTGTGTATATATATATATATATATATATATATTTTTCTATCTATCTATCTATCTATCTATCTAACTATCTATATAGCAATCTAAATATCTATGTGTATATCTATCTATCGAGCATTCTATCTATTTGTCGATCAATCTATTTGTCTATATGTCAATCTAACTATCTATCTATCATTATGTCTATTAGTCTATCTGTCTATTTATCTATCTATTTATTTGACTATTTATCTATCTATTTGTCTATCTATCTAACTATTTATCTATCCATATGTTAATCTCTCTATCATTCTATCTATTTATTTGTATACTTATCTGTCTATCTATCTAACTATCTATCTATATTTTTGTATATCTATATATCTTTCTTTCTTTCTAACTATTTATATTTATATCTAACTATCTATATATCGATCGGTCTATCATACAGTGTATCTATTTGTATATATCTATCTATCTATCATCTTCTTTTATTTGTATTTGTCTTTCAATCTTTTTTTTCGATATGTTAGTATATTTATTTTAGTTTATCTATCTATTTATCTTTCTATATATTTTCCAATCTATGTGTCTATCTGTCTATCTATATGCCTATATATTTGTCTATATATCTATCTATTCTTTCTATCTATTTATCTATCTATATGTATGGGTATCTATATGTCTATATATCTATCTATTCTTTCTATCTATCTATTCTTTCTATCTATCTATCTATCTATATGTCTGGGTATCTATGTGTCTATCAATCTGTCTATTTGTTTATCTATCTACCTGTCTATCTGTCTGCCTATCTTTCTTTATATTTATCTATCTGTCTATTTATATCTTTATTAATCTATTTGTTTAACTATATATCTATCTTTCTATTTATCTGTCTATCTATCTATCTGTCTATCTATCGATGCATGTATCTATCTATTTATATGTCTGTCTGTATATCTATATTTTTATCTATCTTTCTATTTGTCTTTTTATATGCGAGTTTATTTGTTTCTCAATATATATGCCTAACTATCTTTTGATCTATCTTTCTATCTATATATTTATTATCTTTTTATTTTTCTATCTAGCTATTAAGCTAACTTTATGTGTAACTTTCTATCTATATGTTTATCTAAATGTCTATCTATCTGTCGATCTATTTCTCTATATGTTTTTATATCTATCTCTATATATGTATGTGTATCTTTCTGTCTTTCTTTTTTTCAATTTTTTTATCTATATGTTTGTCTATCTATATCTATTTGTTCTCTATCTATATGTCTATTTATCTATTTATCTTTGTTTCTATCTATTTATCGATCTATCTATATATCTACATTCTATCTTTCGATCTATCAATAAATCTATCTATTTGTCTAACTATTTGTATTTCTATTTGTCTATCTATCTATCTATCTAACAGTTTGTCTATCGATCCATCTATTAAAATGTATATTAATTTCTCTATCTTTTTGTCTATCTATCTATATATCTATTTATCCATCTATTTATATATCTATCTATCTATATATCTATCTATATGCCTATCTGTCAATCTATATATCTATCTATATATCTATTTGTCTATCTATATATCTATCTATATTTCTATCTATCTGTTTATCTACCTATCTCTCTATATGTATATTTATAGATATATCATTTTGTCTACCTATCTATCTATATATTTTTGTGTCTATATATCAGTCTATCTACTTATCTATCTATCTATCTCTCTATATGTCTATCTATTTGACTATATATTATCTATCTATCCATGAGTCTATCTATTTGTCTATCTATCTAACTATTTATTTGTATAAGTATCTATCTAACTATCTATCTGTTGATCTATGTGCCTATCTATCTATCTATGTATCTTTTTCTCTAATTATTTGTTTATCTATCTGTCTATCTATCTATATGCATGTCTATCTGTCTGCCTATCTGTCTGTCTATCTATCTACTTATCTTTCTATGTATTTGTCTATATATATGTCTATCTTTTTATCTTTTTTTCTCTCTATCTATCTTTCTATATATTTTCATACTTTCTATGTATCTGTCTATCTATATGTCTATCATTTTATCTTTTGTTATCTCTATCTATCAATTTATCTATTTGTCCATCTATCTATCTATCTATATGTCTATCTATTTGTCTATCTATCTATCTATTTTATTATTTATCAATATGTCTTTCTATATGTTTATCTATCTCTCTATCTATTTATATATCTATCTCTCTATCTATCTATATATCTATTTTTCTATCTATTAGTCTATCTATCCATCTATCTATCTATCCATCTATACTTCTATTTATCTAACTATCATTCTATCTAATGATTTGAATATCTATCTATTTGTTTGTCTTTATATCTATTTATCTATCTATCTACCTACATGTCTCTCTATCTATCTATATGTCTATCTATTTGTCTATATATCTATCTATCTATCTGTCTGTATGTTTGTCTGTCTAACTATTTGTCTATCTATCTGACTATTTATTTGTATAAGTATCTATCTTTCTCACTATCTATTTGTTTTTTTATTTGTCTAATTATTTGTCAATCTTTATACCTTTCTATCTATCTATTTATCTATCTATCTATGTGTTTGTCTATCTATCTATCTATTTATATGTCTATCTATCAATATGTCTATCATTTATCTATCTTCTTTATATAAATCTGTTTATCTATTTGTTCATCTATCTATATGTCTATCTATTAGTCTATCTATATGTCTATCTATATGTCTATCTACCTATTTATTTATTTTTTTATCAAAATGTCTTTCTATCTATTTATCTATATATATATATATATATATCTATCTATTTTTCTGTCTGTTTATCTATTTATGTATTTATTTGTTTATCTATCCATCCATCTATCCTTCTATTTATCTATCTATCTATTTATATATGTGTCTATCTATCTACCTACCTATATATTTTCTATATATCTATCTGTATATCTTTCTATCTATCTATATATTTATTTTTTTAACTGTATGTCAATAAATCTGTCAATATATCTATCTTTATGTCTTTATCTAGCTATCTATTTGTCAATCTATCTTTTTATATATCTATCTAGCTATATGTCCATCAATCATTCTATCAATCTATCTATGTATTTGACTATGTATCTATCTAACTATTTATCAATCATCTATCTATTTATTTGTCTAATTATATTAATTTCTGTCTATCAATCTATTTATTTATTTGTCTACCTATTTATGAATCTATGTTTGTATCTATATGTCTATCTATATATCTATCTGCCTGTCTATCTATCTGTCTATCTATATATCTATTTTTCTATCTTTCTATCTATTTATCTTTTTATTTGTCATTATATATTCCTATTTATCTCTTTATCTATATGTCTACCTATCTATTTATCAAACAAACAATCTATCTATCTATATGATTATCTATCTATTTATATATCTATCTGTCAATCTACCTATTTATTTATCTATCTATATGAATATATATCTTTCTAACTATTTGTCTATCTATATGTTTATCTATCTATCTATCTATGTGTCTATCTATCTATATATATGTCTATCTATTTGTCTATATTTCTATCAATATTTCTATCTATCTATCTATTTGTCTATCTATCTATTTATATATATATATATATTTGTCTTTAAATATGTCTATCTATCTATCTATCTATATGTCTATTAATATATATCACTATCTACCTATCAATATGTCTATTTATCAGTCTATCAAATAGTCTATCTATTTGTATATATATTTATCTATATATATGTATATCTATATGTCTATCAATCTTTCAATTTATATGTCCATCTATCTTTTTATCTATATATATATATATATGTCTGTCTATCTACCTATTTGTCTTTAAATATATCTATCTATATATCTATCTATTTATCTACCTACCTATTTATCTATCATTCAATCTATCTGTCAATCTATCTATCGATCTATTTGTCTATTTATTTGTCTATCTTTTTCTCTATCTATCCATTTATATATTTGTCTATCTTTCTCTCTATCTATCTATTTATCTATCTGTCTATCTATCTATCTATCATTCTTTTTATTTATGTGTCTAAATATCTATCTGTCTGTCAACTAATATGTCTAATTATTTATCTAACTATTTGTCTATATATTTATCTATCTATCTATATATCTATCTATTAACTATCTATCAATGAGAACAAATGTATCAATTTATATATCTATCTAATTATATGTCCATTGATCTGTCTCTAAATTTGTCTATTTACATGTCTATCTATCTAATATTCTTACTATTTATTTATTTATTTGTCTATCTATATGTACGTATATACTTAGTATATACGTACATATAGACTGTAGTATATACATATATATATATATATACATGATACATATGTACGTATATATTGCACTAAATACGTATGTATATATGTAGTATATACATACATATATACTTTAGTATATACGTACATATATGTGCGTATATACTATAGTATATAAGTACGTATATACCGAGTATATACTTACGTATATACTATAGTATATAAGTACATATACTGAGTATATACGTACGTATATGCTATAGTTTATACTTACGTATATACCGATTATATATACGTACATATATACTATAGAATATACCTGCATATATACTTGGTTTATACGTACATACATACTATAGTATATATGTGTGTATATACTACAGTATTATATGTACGTATATACTACAGTATTATATGTACGTATATACTACAGTATTATATGTACGTATATATAATCACATAGCCTTGGATGACACACACACATTAGAAGAATTAGATAAATAAATCACGAGAAAGATAAACATCTGCTTATCCCTAAATTACCATGAGAAAGAATATTATCATTTGCTTCTTGTAGTATCTCATCGAAATGAGCCAGTCCCTAAAATAAATTAATAATATGAATGATAAACAAGCCACAGTTTTCACATAGGAAAACAAAGTTTCCCACTTCATTTATATGAGAAGAATTAGTAAAAAATACAACATTAATTATTTGTTTTCTTAGGTGTAGAATAAGAAATGAGATTTACCATCTAAAAGAGAAAAAATAAAGAATTTTGTAGTTAATCAAAAAAAATCTAAATAAACCAAATCTTGATATAGCACCAATGAAAACATATGAAGAAAATAGTTTTTTTTCAATAGAGAGAAATAATAATATCACAAAATCTTATGGCCCATGTGCCTCTAAGAACAAATGAAAAAAAAAGTTTGATTTAAAACAAAACAATTTCTTTTTGCTGTTGCACCTTCAGAATCATCCATATTATTTAGCATGCTAGAATGTACAATAGAAGACCACCATCTAATCATGTCTGAGAACTAGTGGCAAAGCCAGAAGTAGCAGGCTCATGTTCCTCTGACAATTACAGTGGAAACAACTAACCTCCACATTTTCAATATTGGCAAAAATCTTCGTTTGACTATGCTCTCCAAAATGAGATAGATTCTCACGGGCCTGTGCTACAACCCATATTGTTTTCATCTTAGATTGCATCAATAAACATCATCACAAAAAAATCACTGGTGGAGCTTGCAAATATATTTAAAGAAAATAACATGCACACACGCATACATATAGATGATGGATGTGTGTGTGGATAGTTTTATGCATGTAAACATATCGACATATATACATATGCACCATGTTACAATTTACCTAATTTCATGCAGAAGAATGAATAGTGCAAAAAAATATTGGTCATGTCTTTTTGTGATGCCGAGTGTCTTCGTCAAAGGACAATAGACATCATGTTCAAAACTCAATAGATAAAGCATTTCCGGTTTTCAAGGATAAGATCATCATAATATTAACATCTCTCAAACCTCAGGCTAAGCAGGAGACTTGTGCACTGAGTAAGATCTTTATTAATAAATAAAATTTATGAACACAACTAATACAAGCTTGAGAAAAATATAGCAATAATTATGATTTTGTTGATTATAAAAAGATAATTTCGCGGTAAAATATATTTTACAAAGAAAACTTTTGTGGAGGGGCTAGCACAAAATTATGTACTACAAAATTATTGAGAAATGTTTATGCACTAAAGAGTTGATAAACATATTTTCAATTTTTAGAGATTAAAAACAACACATTAAAGAAGCTTCTCTGCTGCAACAAACTATGATTCTGAAAATGACTATAAAATAAGAGGAAGAACTGCATCATTAGAATTACATGTCAAACATCCTCAGAGTGGCAGGTGTATGACAAGGAGAGAAAATCAATTTTATTTTGCACACCCCAAGTTATGATAACCTGAAACACAACCAATACAGAACAACGAAAATGTAAGCATTCTCCAAATTCCAAAAGTGAAATCAATGAAATAGATTGACCTCCTTATCTCGAGTAGAAAGTGTAGGAAGTTTGATATTAATTTGGGGAACATGCAGGGTGAATAGTGAGCCTACCAAAGTTGCATAGTTCTTTATCACACAACCCACATCATTTTCTCTTACCTCAGATACCAACTTGTTCAGTCAAGCACATGAGACATACATGAGCATAACATTATTTTGGGAATAGAACATTCTAAATCATTATTCCATTTTAATGTCACAGGCACACGTCAAACACCATGAAAGTTGTTTATTACCTACAGCCACACTAAAGTAGTTTCACTTCCTGTTAACAAGTCTTGACCATTAAAAATGGTGTCCCCTGGTTGAACTGCCTGCAAAGAAAGAAGAAATTTTCTCAGTAATGAAAAGAATAAATAAACATCAAATTAAACAATGGCATAGAAAATTCAAATAATTCAAATGAAGTGTAGATAACAAATTAACAATACAAATTTGAAGGAAAATAAGGGATTTGATGGGTCTCCACTTCTAGTGAGGGCATTTAATTTGATAAATATATAACAATAAGTTACAAGGATTGTCCTACCAAGCACATCCATTATGTTTATGATCATATATATATTTAATTCAAAGATCATCAATGCTATCTTTTGTTATGATCTAGTCCACCGAGACCATTATAGCTCATAAAGTACTAACCTTGGACATGCCATCAAATTTGATGGGCAACAACTCCGACGAAGCTTCTTGTTCATGATCAGGTGTTAAAATAACAAATCCATCAACCAGGAGTGAAATGAATTTTTAATTTCTGTTAATAACCTGCAACTCAAGACCCACCGTGTCCGGCATAACCTAAAAATGGAAAAGCAAAACTTTAAACCATTTTTTATTGTAGTTGTAGTTATATATAGTTTTTCATGTACTTATATATATTTAGTCATATGGCTATGTATAGGTATTGATGTAGATAAATACATTTATATATAGTAATATGTTGATATACATATTGTTAAATACATTTATATATAGTTTTATGTGTGTTTGTGTGTTTGATTTATGGTATTATATTTATATATAGTTATGTATGCGATTTTAATAGTTATACATATAGTAAAATACACTTATATATATTTATGTGTTATTAATCTTGGGATCATCATATTTAAATAATTTATTATGTAAATATTAAATATGTTGTTTTATACACACTGCTCACCAGAAACACCAACACCAATTTTGTGATTATAATTTAAAATCACAAGCCTGTCTGAGCAGCAAAAAACATGGATATCAAGCTTGCATACCATACCTATTGTGCAACCTCAACATCCACACAATGAGAATGCATTATATCACACATGCAATAAGTATGTATATGAATCAGTGTATAAAAGTAATCCATGCATACCATGGTTATTAATGAAGTATTATGTATAATATACGGTAATAGTGAGGGTAGAAAAAGAAATTCAAATAAAAAATAGCAAAATCCAAACACACACTCCTTCATTAAGATAATCGATGAAGAGTTAGGGTAGAAAACGTACCTCAAATCAATAAGAAACTCATGGCTTGAAGGAATTATCACTTACTCTACTATTAGGTTATGATGTATCAGTGTCGAGAGAGAGAGAGGCGGAGATGTTTGGCGAGAGTTAGAGTTGTCTCTTGGACAACAAAATAGTCTTTTTGAAGTTATAAAAATTTCTAAAATGTTTTATTTTTTTAATCAAAACATTAAATAAACAATAAATATATAAAAAACATAAAGACTCATATTTTTTTATTATCAAATTATTTTAAACAAGTTCATATGCATGTAGCAAGTCACACATGAAAAACAAGCACCTTACAATTTTTAATTAACAAATTAATTAAACAATAAATATATAAATAACTTCAAAAAATAGATGTTTGGACTTCCAACTAGAAAAAAAAAATAAATAGCTAAAAATTTGCAAATTTCATATAGTAAGGCAAAGATAAAAATATGATTTTTCTTCAAGTTACTCTCCTAAAAGTTATAAACTCTTTATGTTAAAAAATATATAAATATATATATTTTATGGTTATAAATTTTTAAGAATTCATATTAATTTTTATGAAGATAATATGAAATAATTTTAAAAGCATAAAATTTCATATTAATTGATATAATATATACTTTTTAAAATTCTAAAAATTACTTAAAGTGAGATGATAATTATAAAAAGTTATATTTATTATTTTAATAAGACTGAATATTAAAAGCTAATAGTAATAATATTACTCAATTATTTAATTTTTATAAATTTTAGTAGGGTCAAGCATCTATGTATTTATTTTTAAATATGAATTTATTTTCTTTTAAATTTAATGAAAAAATTTTAATTTTTATGATAGATCAGGATTTCAAATTTTGTAGTAATTATTTTTTTAAAGTTTCCTATAATAATACAATTTTTTTATACTTATAATGATATAATATTTACTAGTTTATTCATCAATTCAATATTTTTGTAAATATTTTCTATTTAAGCATACAATAAATTATTTTACCTTTATATTAGTAGAAAATTCAATGTATGTTCATTTATTATTTAAAATATCTTTTAAAATTTTTATAATTATAGAATTAATTATTTAATATTACTTTAATACAAAATTTTAAGTTTCTTAATTAAAAATTTTAAAATAAATTTTTTGCATAATTTTTTTTAAAATTTTATAACTATTAAAATAGTTAATTTAGTCCTTATTAATATAATTTTATTTTGTATTTTTATATTTTTTAAATTATTTATTTATAGTATCCTATTTTTATAATATTACAAGGAGAATGTGTCTTTCAAGGACCGCTCATCTATAGACCATGATATATATTTAATAAACAAAATTAAATAAAATATTAAAACATATAATAAATTAAAAAAAATTAAATCATTAAAGATTGGAGACGGAAATTATCCCCATTGCAAATAGCTAGGGCAAAATCCCTAGCTAAATAAATATATTTTGTGAAAAATAAAATTAAAAAAAAAATTATTTCTAATAAAATATAAAATAGTAAAAAAAATTCAGATAATTATTTGCTATAGATTTTATCTAGATATAATTAGCTAGGAAAAATTTGTCGCTATATCTATCACTAAATTCCTGGTTTCTTTGCATAGAAATCTACGAAAATATATTAGCTAGGAAAATTCCGTCGCTAAATCCATCACTAAATTTCCTGGTTTTCTTTGTGCAAAAATCTACGAAAATTTTAGCGACGGAAAAGTTTCAATTAGATATTTCCATCACTAATCCATCGCTAATCCATCAATAATCCATCGCTAGTATTTATTTCAAAGTAAAATCAAAAATCTCTTGCTATTCCATAGCTAATTTCTCGCTATTTAGCTAGTGAATGATTCCTAGCTAAATTTCTTTAGCTAAATTGATATTTTCTTTTAGTGATATAACTATATATTTAACTATATATAACTATTTATAACAATATTTGCTATCTGTATAATAACATATAACTATAAATAATTGTATCTTACTATATGTATAACTATTAAAATTTTATACATAACTATATTTAAATTTATAATTTACAACATATATTTAATATACATTTATATATATCAATATATACAAATGTATATTGCTATGCCTCTACATAACTATATGTATAAATATATAAAATTAAATGAAAATTATATATACCTACCTGTATAAATATAAGTTGAACTATATGTGATGTATAACCACATGTAACTATATTTATAATTATAACAACCTACAACATTATGTTTAAGTATATGTGTATAACTATATATAAATATTTGTATAACTATATAAAACTTTATATAATTAAATATAACTATATTTGTAACAATGTATACATATATGTAAATCTATATATTTGTTTATAACTTTGTATATATTTATGTATAACTACATATAACTACTTGTATGAATATCTATATATATATATATAACTATATATACTATATGTATAATAACATATAATTATAAATGAGATAATACTAATGTGTTGCACTAACTTGCAATTAAATGACAAAAGATATATATAATAACAACAATATGTAATGACATAGCCTTAGAGTGTCTATTGGTCAGATATATCTTGCTGTTGAAATAAGGGTCCTACTCTTACCTAATGCCAACCATGGGCCTCAAGCTCATATATGAACTTATGTATAACAAAAGATGTGTTATATGATAGGTTTGTATAGAAGAAATTATTTTATTCTTTTATGTAATTCTTCATTCTAACACTGCATTCTTTGTCTCTCTCTCTCTCTCTCCCTCTCTAATTCTTTATGTATCTCTCTCCCTCCCTCTTTTACTTTCTAAGTCATACTCTCTCTCTCTCTTTCTCTCTCTCTTGCTATTTTCTTTCTCACTTTCTTTCTTTCTTGCTTGCTCTCTCTCTCTCTCTCCCTCTCTCCATCTCTCTCTATCTCTCTTCCCCATCTCTCTCTCCCTCTCCCCCTTCAAACTTTAAATTTCTTTCTTTTTTGCTTTCCTTTATTGTTCATTCACATATTTTGCTTCCTTCATCTAGTAATAGCATGATATCTATTAATGTTTATCATCCTAAAAATTGCTTTATCTATTCATGTAGATTCTAAAAATACATTGCCTCGATAATCATGATATTTAATTTTTAAATAATCATTTGTACGTAATTTTATTTAATTATTAGTATATTTTGAATTAATTGTATGTTTCATTCAAAAAAATGATTGAGCATTAATTTTTGCAAATAAAACAAGGCAAAATGAATTCAGATAATCAGTGGATGTACAAAAGGTTTATGAATGGAATTTTGAATCAAGATTTTTTGAGTGAGCTTGAAATATTCATCAATTTTGCATGTAGTCAATCGAGATGGATAGATGGAAAAAAATTTAAGCATTCGTGTAATAATCACAAGTGTCAGAATATCCTTTTTCATGATGTAAACTCTATAAGATACCATTTAGCTAAATATGGCTTTGTACCAAATTATTATGTTTGGATTAATCATGGGAAATTACAATAGCTCTGAACATTGACCGAAATGAGGGTACAAAATCATTTGCATTTGGTGAAGAAGTATCAAACACATACCATAGAATGGTCATTGAAGCTAATGGTGCTGACTTCAATATCTATTACATGGATGAACCACATTATCTTGAAGCTCATAAATTTTATGATATGCTTAAAGATATAGATAATGAGTTGTGGCTTAGTGGTAAAAAACATTCACAATTATCAATTGTTGCTCGACTTATGAGTATTAAGTCAGAAAATTATCTCTGAGAAATTATTTGATTAGGTGACAAAACTGATGAAGGTGATTGTTACTGTTACTAATTTGGTCACTAACAACTTTTAAAACACGAAAAAGTTACTATGAGTTATGGGTATACTAATAAAGAAAATTGATTGTTATTTCAATGAATGTATATTATATTGGGGTGGTGATATTGATTTATATAGCTATAAGTTTTGTGATCATCCTCATGTTTAAGAAGCCACCTCGTGAGCAGATATGCGACAAAAGATGAAAATTTCACTAAGATGAATTATTTTCTATTAATTCATCTATTATAGAGACTATATGCATCAAATTCT
This sequence comes from Sapria himalayana, assembly GCA_029783825.1. NCBI lineage: Eukaryota > Viridiplantae > Streptophyta > Magnoliopsida > Malpighiales > Rafflesiaceae > Sapria > Sapria himalayana. The sequence continues at coordinate 151,803 of JAREIK010000611.1, forward strand.
ATAGAACAAGATATGAAGTGAAATTCTGAGCATGAGGTTGAAGAAGGGATGATGCATCATCCATCAAATTCATTTTCTTGGAAGTATTTTAATCATATACATCAAGATTTTGCAGCTAAAATTTGAAATGTGAGATTGTGTCTCTGCACTGATGGATTTCAGCCATTTGGCCAATCTGTACAATAATATTCAATATGGGCAGTGATAGTGACACATTATAATTTACCTCCATGGTTGTGTATGAAGGAGTAATATTTGTTTTTGTCAATATTAGTTCCAGGGGCAAAAAATCCAAAAGACATGCTGTAAGTTTTTTTTCAGCCTCTTATAACAGAGTTAAATCATTTGTGGGATGTTGGCATTAATACATATGATATCTCAAAGAAGCAAAAGTTCACTATGCTAAAGGCCATTATGTGGATGGTGACTTTCCTACATATTCAATATGTCTGTATGAGTACTACAGGACAATTCATATGCCCGTATTGCATGAAAATGTATGATGCATTTACCCTCAAATTTAGTGGTGAACAATCGTGATTTGATAATCATCATAAGTTTCTATCTATGAATCATTCATTCCACCTAAATAAAACTGTATTTTGAAAAAATAAATTAGTGATGAGGTTGCACCAGTAGTTCGTTCTAGAGATGATATTATGATAGAGATTTAGAGTTTGGGTCTAAAAAAGTAACTAAAAAGGATGCTACTGGAACTAATGGACCAATATACAATATATTTGGTGGGAAAAAACATAGTATTTTTTGGGACTTACCCTATTGGAAGTCCAATTTAATTCGTCATAACTTAGATGTATTGCATATTGAAAAAAAATATGATTGATAATATTTTCAACAATGTATTTATAATAGATGGAAAAATAAAAGATACTTTAAAATAAAGATAATAGCTAAATTATTACTAGTTGGCATCCTGAATTAAAACTAAATGAGGCAACAAAAAGAATTCCTAAAGCTTGTTACACACTTGATGATAAGGCAAGACAGATATTGTGTGAATAGGTTAAAATTTTGAAATTTCCTGATGAATATGTGTCAAATATGGGTAGATGTGTTGATATAAAAAATCATAAGTTATTTGGAATGAAAAGTCATGACTATCATGTATTTATTCAAAGATTAAATACTAATTGCATTATGTGAATTAGTTCTTCTAAGTGTATGGAAGGTCCTTATAGAACTTAATTTATTCTTCGAATAGCTAACTACAACCACGATTAAAATAGATGACATGGTGAGGCTGGAGAATGACATACCACTTATTCTTTGTAAGCTTGAAAGGATATTCCCATTGAACTTTTTTGACTCAATGAAGTATTTGTCAATCCATTTGGCATATGAAGTAAGGATAGTAGGGCCAGTGCAAAACAGGTGGATTTATCCTTTTGAGAGGTAAATACATATAAGTAGCTATGTTTTTTTATTTCAAACATAAAGTAATATTGTAATTTAATATAATTTAAACCTAACATTATGGTTGTAGGCATCTACGTTAGTTGAAATTGAATGTTAGAAACAAGGCAAATGTTGAAGGTTCAATTTGCAATGCATATTTAGTAGAAAAAGAATCACCATTTTGTTCTTATTATTTTGAGGATCATGTCAATACAAAGAATAGATATGTGCCTCGGAATGATGAAGCTCATGTGCTGATAGAAGATGATTCTATGGACAAGCAATATATCTTCAAGCACCCTGGAAGAGCATTTGGAAGAGCAAAGAAAAGATGTAATACAACTAAAGAGGTTGCACCATATATTGAGTATGTATAACCAAAATGTGTACAGGTTTAATCATAGTTTAATTTTGTCCTTAATAGGAATAATTAAAAATTGATATACTTTTTTCTCACTATTTTTATATTTGTGCAGTAGTTTTGCTGAGCAGTTAAAAAATAGGCAGACAATAATCTCCAGCAAAGAGGTCGATTATATGCTAGAAATATAATTTGCGAATTTGTTCAAAAACTATGTGAGAATTATTAAGTTTTAATTTTTTGAATTATTTAATTTATTAGTATCTTTTATTTGTTAACATCATTTGTTTAATTTATGCAATAGACCAATGATCCTTTAAATGGAGATTTTAATATTTTCATTCAGAATCTATGTAAAGACCTGTTTAGATATGTAACAATCTATCTTGAATATTTTTTCAATGGATATAATTTTCACACAATTAGGCATGGTTCTTCTAAAACAATAATGAATAGTGATGTATCCATTAAAGGCTCAAGTTATAGAGGAAGATGAGATTGATTATTAAGGTCAACTCATAGAAGTTATTGAGTTGGAGTAACCTGGACTTAAAAATAACAAGATTGTATTATTAAAGTACACTACAACAAAAACCATAATCAATGATGCCTAAAAAGCGTCATTATATATATATAATGTCGCTTAACTGAGAGCGTCATCCGCTCGCGTGACAAAAAGTCTATACATATAATGACGTTTTTTTGCAGTGTCGTTGAATCATACCTTGACGCTAAAATAAAGCGTCATTTTTATTAACAATGATGCTTTATTTTAGCGTCAATGTATGATTCAATGACACTGCAAAAAAAACGTCATTATATGTTGCAGCTATCGTAAATTTTTTTTAATACTATGACACTTAGAAAAAGCGTCAAGGAAGATTATAATTTAAATATATTTAAATTTAATAATTATTGTAAATATATTTTCACCTGTTATTGTAATACTGCATACACATAAGAACAACATTCTTTGCAATCCATACCAAGAATACAGTTTTCAAGTACAATGGGGAACTCAGACTTCTTACAAATCAAAGAAAAATATAACACAATTTCAACATTCGTTTCTTAAATTCAATTCAAAATTTCTGATATATGCAACCCAATTGTGCCTTAACTCCATACAACTGATTCCTACTAGCCTGACAAAGTTGAGTGTTAATTTCCAAATAAGGTAACCTGCATACAAATAGATGAACAATAAATACTTACACTTGCAGAAATAAATTTATTATAGAGAATTGGAAAAAAAAAATCGGAATGATAACAACATATCACAAAAATAATTTATATAACAATTGACATATACGATTAAACAAATTTAACAACAACAAAAACAAAGTTAGTAGTAATAGATAAAATATAAGGCTGGAGATTTATCAATTATGGCATAAAAGTTGATAAAATTTTTTAAAATACAAAACAATAATAATCCATTTAAAACCTAAAGGTGTGTAGTGAGTTTAAAGATCTCACAAACAACTTGAAGAAACACTACAAAAACCAATTAAATAGCATAAAATGAAAAGTTAAATTACTTGTCATCTTCCCAACACATCAAAAAAACTCGATGAGATGCTATGTAATTTAATTTCAAGTTCTATTTGATTACACAAATATAGTAATCCAATCAACATATAGTTTTAGATTCATTAATAAAATATTGGCTGCATAAAAAAAATTGTGCCTTGAAATAATTATTGTGTTTTATAAGGGTGAAAAGGTAATTTACACTGTTTTGGTAGAGTAGTGAAGCTAAGAGTCGAAATCACAATTTATTCTATTATCAATCTACAACAAGAAATCTATGGTTGACAACATACATAAAAGATAGAATGAAAACAAAAAAATTCTAATTACTTATTTAAGTTTTGAATATTTTATTGAAAGTAAGAAGTAATAACTATGATCTCATTAAAAAAGATACATTTATTATCACAATAGTGCATGGACCATTCCAAAGTAGGAAGATCTCCTAACTTGACCAAAAAAAAGTTTACCTTTAAACACCTAAGAATCATGCATTCAATATACTAACGTAATTCAACATATGAAAAATATTGAAATATAATGATTGTGTAAGTTAAATACTAAAATGTCTTCAAATGATTATGTCGAACAATTTACCTTCAGTCATAGTTTTGTTCAAAAGAGATATAAATTACGAACCTCAGCAAAAGTTAATGTTGTAAATCCCAAAATTTGTTCATGCTTCAATACAAAAAGGTGTCCCCAATGCTTTTCAAACTGAGGAAAGTATTAATTGAGTCACCAACATCACCCATTCAGATCGTACTTCATCCAACTCATCTTTGTTGTATGATTCCTTCCCATTAAACTGTTGAAAAGTAAAGTATTATCTTAATCACTAAAATTGGAAAACTAAAAATAACTGATATATTGAGAAACAACAAATCAACACATACCTTTGATGTTAGACATCCTTGATCAAGAATGATATATCTCATATATCTCATCGGATAGTATCCACATTCAACACAACCTTGTTGTCTTGGGCACTGAATGTAAAATAATCAAGATATTTCCTATAATCAAGATCAAAGAAAATTGACTTCTTTTTCCAATAAGTAGTATTGTTGATTTCAGATTTTCCCAGAATAACCTTTTTTTTCCCCCAAGAATTAAAAATTCCATTAATTTTTTTAATATTTCCTCGCCAGTCAATATTTTTGGAGGTGACCCGAACTCTTGTTTTCCATCAAATGCTTTCTTTTGTTTTTTATAAGGATGATTTCTTGGAAGAAATTGTCTATGTCCAATATAGGAGTTCTTTTTTCCATGCTTTAACCTACAAGAATATGTTTCTTCTCCACATATTGGACAACCATAATATCCTTTAACTTTGTATCCTATCATGTTTCCATATGCAGAAAAATCATTTATTGTCTATAAAAGAATGGCTCTTAAAGTAAAGATTTCTTGTTTATGTGGATCGTAAACTTGAACTCCGACCTCCCATAATGTTTTAAGATATTCTATTAGCGGTGCTAAATAGACATCAATGTCATTGCCATGTTGGCGTGGACCTGAAATTAATAAAGATAACATCATAAATTTTCTTTTCATGCACAACCATGGAGGATGGTTGTAAATTATCATGAGAATGGGCCAACAACTATATTTGCTATTAAATGAACTGTGAGGATTTATGCCATCTGCAGAAATTGAAAGTCTCAGGTTTCTAGGTTCTTTTGAAAACTCAGGCCATCTGTGATCAACTTGTTTCCATGATGGTGAATCTGATGGATGATGCATTTTCCCATCAAAATTTCTTTCTTCGAAATGCCATATGAGCTCTTTTGTAATTTTTGATGATTGAAACATTCTTCTAAATCTTGGAATTGGAGGAAAATACTATAATACTTTCGCAGGAACTTCTCTCCTCTTAGTTCCAGTGTTATATGTCTTCCACCTCGAAGTTCCATAGGTAGGACATAATGATGCATCTTTCAACTCCTTCTGATAAAGAACACAATCTTTTGGGCATGCATGGATTTTCTCATATTCCATTCCCAAAGAATTTAATGTCTTTTTCGCTTCATATGTCGACTAAAGGTAATTCATTGTTTAAAGGCAACATTTCTCCAAGAATTTGTAAAAGCTCTGAAAAGCTATTATCAGACCACCCAAAACGTGCTTTCAAGTTATATAATTTGATCAATGCTGACATTCTTGTAAAGTTTATGCAACCAAGATATAATGGTTTTTCTGCATCTTGTAGTAATCTTGCAAACAATTGAGGATCATATTGACAATCCTCATGTGCAGCTTGAACCATTTCTATTGTACTACGTTGATCATCAAATTGAAGTCTATCATAATGTTCTGCTCTTATGGAAGGTGGGCCAGTTGGAGCTGCCTCTCCATGTCAATACCATGTATGGTAACTCTGATCAATTCCAAAGAAAAACAAATTATCTCGAATCATTTGAGGAGTAATGAAAATCATATTACTACATTGTATGCATGGACATTTAATGGAGGTTTCAGTTGCAGAATTTTGTTATGCAAATGCAACAAAGCATTCAACTCCATCTTTATATTCCTTCGACCTTCTATCATTTAAGATCCAAGAACGATCCATTTTTAAAGAAAAAATTAATTCCAATAGATATCACACTTCAAAAGAAAGAACTCATCAACATTCCAATGTTATTCGTTGAGCAACCTCTATTTTATCTGTAAAAAGAAAATTAAAAAATCAATTTAAAAAAATATTTAAATGCATGTCAGATATAAGATAGAAGAGATGAGCATTATTTTTTGTAATATTGTTGAATTTGTTAACACATGCAGAATTATTAAAATAAAATTTAAAATTGAGAAATTATTTCTCAAACTAAGTTAGATTCATAGAAAAAATTATTTAAACAAAAAAATATCATTTAATTATACTTTAATTAAAGTAAAATATGATAAAAGTCATTTTATAGATATGACATTTAATGTCTCTAGGTCCTTAGGCTAATTGATTTTGAAATAGCATGACTATAGAGCACACATTTTTATGAAATATAGCCTCATTTTTTTTCATACTGTCACTGTCTGATAAACAGATGACGAGAGAACAAATAGAATAACATGTATAAAAATGACACGAGATAAAAAAAAGAATGGATAATAACCTGCTCAAAGCCAACAACAAGAATTGCCCACTCTTTATCTCTTGTAATTAGCAAATAGGACCTTGCAAGATGAATTGGAGACTGATGCTGAAAATGGGAAATGGAAAAGAAATCATTATAACTCCGTGGCAGAATTGTAGCCTGAAAATAGGGAACAGATAACTCAACTAAGGCAAAATCACCGACAAATCTAGCACCAACATCACAAAATCTGCATAGAATGATGGAAACATAAATAATTAAACTTCACAAAATAGCAACACTAAACACGATGCCGAAAACATGATGTATAAGTCATGTACAACTCCACTTTCCACAGTTTGTAAATCAAAGCCGTGTAGAAACTGTTGACAAGAGTAATTGACTACAATTTCTATCTTTCGAGAACAATAGAAGATCAAATTCAAGCTAGTATTGGGGGGAGTGAAAATGAAACATATCCTCTAAAAGGCAGAAATGCAATGGAGAAGAAAGCATCCATGAAAGTAACTTTCTAATATTATATGATTCTGTAACCTCTACATCCAAGTACAAAAGAAATCAATAAAAATGAATAGAATGAAACAAAAAACTTACACTTTCACCCCTAGTTTTACTCTGAATTAAATCTAAACAAGAATCCAAGGGCATTTTATGCTATTTATTTGAGCATCAAAAAACTCCTCAAATTATTTGAGCAAAGACTAATGAGACATTTCCAAAACTTATTTGATGCTACTTTTTAATCAGAGCTTCACATTTATTCTAAAGATGTTCAAAATTTTAATTAGTAGATGATGTTTACTCTTCTTGTATATGTAATATATGTAAGAAGAACATCTATGTTGAGAAAGTTTTATTGTATAATTCAAAACCTCAATATTTTAACTATAAAAAAATTAAGCATCTATAAATAGTCTAACAATACTATTAATAAGCCAATTAATATAGAAGGATTATAAATTGATACATTAAGAGAATAACAATACTATATGTGATAAGGAATCAAGAAGTATACTTTGGAAGGTGAAGATGTCCTAAAATTGTAACATCTCTATCAACCTCAACTCAAGAATCGATTCTACATTGAACATGCATGATGTAAAATAGTCTAACTTATGGCACACAAGGTATGAAAACATAAATTATAAATGCTTTGAGCTTCATAGTCAAAGCAATTTGGTGAATGGATAGTCCCTTAATATTGAAGTATAAAATATTGATTGTGGAGAATATGCTAAGAGTAAATAGTCCATGCAATCATTCCAAAAAGGGGTTGATAAGATGTACCATTATATTCTTGACTTGGTTCACTTATATATTTGTGGACAAATGTTTGTATTATTCTATACTAACAATAACTATTTCATATTGTTTGTACTTGGTTATTTAAGAATAATGTGAGTTTACTTTATTATATAAAAATCTAAAGTATACTTAATATCTAAGAAGTTTCAAAACTTAATTGAAAGATACTCCTAAATAAAATAAAAGTACTTAAAAGTTAAAAGTAAAAAATGAAAAGTGTCACTCTCTAAGCATTTTCTCTTCTATTGTGAATAAAAATGAATTCATAGATAATTCACAACTCCATAAATTTCTCACTATAATGATGATGTTGTAAAGAAGAAGAATCATGTGATAATAAAGCTACACTAGGCCTATGATGCCTCAAAAGAGTCTTCCAATATACTTATAAGCCAAAGTATTGACACTTCTATTTATTTGTTAAATAGAAGTCCAATCACAATCTTAATGCATCCCACTCCAATTGAAGTCTAGAGTTGAAAGAAGCCAAAAAGTAATAATTGGAGAGCAAATGAAAGTTTACATTTCTCTCAAAAATCCAAGCATAAAAGAAAGAAATTAGGTAATTCTCTCATATAACGGGAAATGTCTTCACTCCATCAAGTTTACAAATGTCACTAAAGATAACTCGAATTTCACTAATATTCAACAAATTTGCTCAAAATATATATTTATTAAAATCTCTATAAAAAATACTCAAATATGCATAACACAATAGTGAATACATACAAACTATCTCAAAAAAGTTAGTAAATAAAATGTCAAATAATAATTCAAGAAAAAGAAATAATCATTATAATTCACAACTTACTTGCATGGGGACATAACCATATAGGTTCTCGTTTCTTGGTGAGCATGAATAATATATAATTAATTTATTTTCAAACACTTTAGAAAATCACTTAAAAAATCTAAATTATTGGAGTTTCTAGTAAAAGTTTATTGTGTTGAATTATAAGTTAGAAAAGGCTAACATGGTAGCTGATGAACTAAGCCATGAGATTGAGCTTGATGTAATTAATAGCCTTCAATATCTACAAAAAGAACATATCAAACAAGACTACTGCAACATTTAATTTCTATTTCATTAATATAATATGTCATTGAAGGAAAGATTCAGAAAGATTATGACATAAGAAAGTTACACAATGTCCAGTGCCACAATAATATTGAATCTAGAAGATTCTAGAATATCCAAGCTAAGCTCAGCAGTATGTTTAGGCCAAAGTTCAATGTATGTTCTATAATTTTTAATGTTTGTTTGTTTTTTACAATATAAGAATATGACATAAGACAGAATTGTCAAAAGTTTAATATATCTATCTGTCATAAGGCAGAATTTTCACAAGGCAGAATTTTTAATGTTAGGGTGCAAGAGAGCACTCGAATTGTCATAAGTAAAATAAATTGGAGAAGAAGTTTGCATTGAATCAGAGATAGAAATAAGAATTTTCAAATCACCTATTTCCTCTAGACGAAATCCCAAAAATGACTTGTGCAAAACTAACAAATTGCCTCGACACCGTGGATTGGTATTCTCCGGCGAAGGAAAATGTTTCCAAGAAATACAGTGTTTGTTGTGATACTTGTTTGCGAAGATGGTGTGATTGAGCTTAAATAGCGGTGCGGTGTATTTAAAGGCTTCAAAAAGAGATGAATGATCCACAATATAAACTATTATTGGTCGCCACTATTTATTTTAGTAAATGGATAGAGCTGACACTTTTTCATCAATCAAAGATAGAAAGGTTACTCAATTTATCTAGGACTTCTGTTACTCCGACATCCCAAGATCAATTATATCTAATAACGGGCGACAATTTGAAAGCCAAGTCTACCAGGACTTCTGCCATGAATTGAAAATAAAAACATATACTTTACCCCTTTGTATCTGCAAAGCAATGGCCAAGTTGAGGCCTCCGACAAAACCATGTTGATTACCTTGATAAAACAACTAGACTCTACTAAATGTAAATGGGTGGAAGAGCTTCATGAGCTGCTGTGGGTTTACTATACCACTACCTAAAAGTCAACTGGAATCTCTCCTTTTGCGCTCACTTACAAGATGGAAATTATTATCGCTACCAAAGTTGATCTGCCACCATCCAAATAGTTGCACACGATTCAAAAAATACGAAATCAATAGTCACGGTGTTAGATATAAGTGAATAACAACGAAAAGTTGCAGCAGCCTGCATAACACCCTACAATGAGTATGATTCAAAAATCAAAATCTTATTTCTATTTGGATTAATATGTGTTTCATTGTAAGATAAAAAAAGCATAATAAAATATATAAATGTTAGAGACAAGTAAACACATATTTATAGATTTACAAAAGATAATCATAATTTTAATAGAATGATAAAGTATGGTAAAACATTAATAAAAAAACATAATTTTAAATAAGTAAAAATGAAAAAATAAATAAATTTATTTATGATTGATCTCAATGGTGCACTACATTTAATTTATTTTGAAAACAAAAATAAATTTATGAATGAATTATTACATGGATGTCATTTTATGTCACCTATGCTAAGGCAGGATATTGTTTTTTTTTTTGAAGTTATCATTGTGACATTGGTGTTCTCAATGAATGAAACTTATCTACTTATATTTTTGTTGAACTAGTTGATATATAAAAATTAATATTAACATATTTAATAAAAAAAATCATAACTCCTAAAATTTAGGAAAAAAAATTGCAACAAAACAAAATAATTAATATTTTATTACTCTTCAATTCATCAAAATAAATCAAACTATTCTTTCCCCTCTTCAATGTAGACATTTAAAATGAAACATGTTGAATATAAGAAAAATATGGATCAGATAAAAAAGTACCTAAGTGAGAATCAAAAAATTCATCCAATAGATGCAAGATAACATGTGAATCAAGAGTTGTTGTGCATTAATAAATATGTGGGTTGGATCAACTTGTGATTCGATCTAATTTTAATATACATACACCTACACACACATTTATTGCACTTGTTAGTAGCACTTAACATTAGAATGGTGAAGGTGATAGATTGACAAAGCATCTGCATTTATAAGGAGAAGTTGGCTTCAGGTTTGAACAAAAGAATCACGGTGGCAAACTATAGGAATTTTAAACAAGGATCACTCAGTTCAGCCCAACTCTTTCGCTGTTCTCGCCAATTTCTCCCGACAAATAAAGCATATAATATTGCGTTTATAATACTGTGGTTTATGCTAAATCACTCGGAACACGTTCATATTAATTAATTAGGTTAACGAAAGCGAAGAGCTGATATAATTATAAACTTAATGGAGAAACTTACAGGATGCTGCAAATAGAAATGTCAACCGGGCCGGCCCGGCCCGGCCCGGCACGAGGCACGGCACGGTTCGGCCGTGCCTGGGCCTGCCCGGCATGTAAAAAACCGTGCCCGGGCCCGTGTCATGCCTGGGTTAGGCACGAACCGTGTCGTGCCGTGCCTGACCGGGCACGGCTCGGACCGTGGCACGGCAAGCCGGCACTGGTTCTTCCCGTGCCGGTTTTACGCGGCCACGCGTGACCCGGCCCCTCCCGAAAAAAAGACAGCGGGTCGGGTCTGATTGGACCCGACCCTCGGTCCCAATCCCAACGGCAAAAAAAATATGCAATTATTATTAATTTTCAGCCTTTGGATTCGCCTCCAATGGCTAGGGGGCAGAATCCAATGGTCCTCGTGATTCTGCCCCCTAAATAATTATTAAAAATTCAAAAAAAAAATATAAAAAAAATATCTTTTTTTATAAAAAATTAATATCTTTAATCTATAAATTCTACCACCCTCCATTTAACATTTATGTTTTTCAAAAATATATATTCTCTCAAATCTTTCTCTTTCTCTCACATAAACCGTGCTTCTATCTCTCGGGCCTCGGGATTTTGCTTTCGGTTTGGATTTTCGTGAAACTCGACTTGAGTTTTGAACATTAGAGCTTGCTGCAGTACACCGTGCACGTGACCTGACCTCACTGCATTTACCGGGTAATTTATTTTATGCTTTTTTTACTTTCTCTCTCTATAGTTTCTCTCTCTAGAAAAAATTAGGAAAAAATAAAATCATAAAAAATGAAAAATACACCTTACACGTATTTAAATTTGGAAAATGAAAATATTACACAGAGGTCTGAGGCTGCTGAAACTTTGGTTTCATCAGTCGTCTCAACCCAAAGTTCTAAAAAATAAAAAACTAGGAGGACTTCTGTAGTTTGGACTCATTTTAAAATCATAACACAACAAAATATTAGGGGTGAGGAACAAGAAATGGCACAGTGCAAATATTGTATGGGACTATTAACATGTAAGAGTTCATTTGGGACTGAGCACCTTAAGAGGCATACCGAATTATGCATCAAAAAACATGGACCATTAGATCCTAGGCAAACCCAACTTGGCACTGCATTTTTTGAGACTGGATTAAGTACAGTCTCAAAGTTTACTCTCTTCATATACTCCAGCGAGTTGGGTAGGGACGGTATGGCCAGACTCATCACATTGATGGGTCTTCCGATCAGATTTTCGGAAGATCCAATGGTAGTTCGCATCATGCAGACTTATTTTCAGCCTTCCTATTGTAAGATTCCTAGGTCCACATCTAGGAATGACATACTAAAGATATATAAGTTAGAAAAATAAAAAATAATTAAGGAATTTATGGCATATTGTGGAGTGGTGTCCGTGACATCCGATATATGGACAAGTCACGATGATTTTTCTTATGCATGTCCCATGAGTCACTAAGTAGATTCTAACTGGAAAATCAATAAAAAAAATTTTAGGATTCACTGAGTTTCTTCATCCTCATGATGGCCCGGCCATTTTTGAGTGTATGATGAAAATCTTTAGGGAATATAAAATTCAAAATAAAATATTTAGTGTCACATTCGATAACGCTTCTAATAATGGAGTAGCGATCAATATGTTTGTTAGGAATATTAGAGACGCACCATTAGGAGAGATCTTTCATGTCAGATGCATGTGTCGCGTGATTAACCGGATTGTTCAAGTGGGTATGAAGGTGTGTTCCCCCGCGTTGGATAATATACGCAATGCACTAAAATATATTCGTACTCCTCGCATACAACAAGAGTTTGGTAGTCTCTGTTTGTCTGAGAATCTTAAGAAGAAAAAATTCTAATCATATGTGAGACATCGTTAGAATTACACGTACCTGATGTTGGAATCATGTGTTGGATACGAACACGTGATATCCGACTACCTCAATAGTAAGAGTGACGAACTTATTATTGACGACACTGACTGGGCTTCAGAAATTTCATTTATGAAATTCTTGAATATTTTTTATGACACGACGAAGATGTGTTCGTCGGTTTATACAACCATGACTTGCATTGCACTACGGTGCATATGCAACATTAGTAGCATGTCTAGGAAGTATCGAGCTGACCCGACGCTTAGCCATATGGTTGCATAGATGGAGACCAAGTACCTGAAGTACGAGTCCACCATTCCATCTCTTTATTGCCTCGCTGCATTAATGGACCCTAGGGTTAAGGTGGAAGGGGTAGAAAACACCCTGACTTTCATTTTCTCGTGCATGAACCTGGAAGAGCCACCTGAAGGGTTCATTCACGAGAAGTTGACTGACCTATTCACATACTATGATACTAGGTATGGTGGTGGTGGTGGTGAGACTGTGATTACGGACATTGAAACCTTGTTCGGAGATGACGATTTTTCCATTCAACTAGCAAGGGGGAAACGTATGGGTGGACCATCACATAGGAGCGAGCTGTCTCGGTACTTAGATACCGATTACTGCTCAATCCTATCACATTCTAGTACTAAGAATCTTGATTTATTACAGTGGTGGAAATCATATGAGTCCACCTTTCCCGTGCTATCTAGGATGGCACGGGATCTACTGACTCCTCCGGTGTCGAGCGTAGCATCGAAGTCTGCTTTTTCTGTTGCAGTGAACATGATTTCGGATAGGAGATCGAGATTACGTCTAGATATGGTTGAGACATTGGCTTGTTTGAAGGATTGGGAGGAATAAAGGTTTAGCATCCATGATCGTGCTGGAGCTAGGACTGGGACAGGCACTGCAGTCGCATCCACATCCACTATGATGGCGGAGGAGTTGATTGCTGATGATGATGATCCATATGATACTGATCTTGATGTTGCGGCTGATGATTCTCATGATATGCCGATTGTCGATTGATGATGATATGCTGTTTTTTGTTTTTGATGTTTTTTTTATTGATTGTATTTGTACGCTTTGTTTGTACATTGTGTTGAAACTGATATTTGTTTTGTTCGGACCTTCGGTTTCAAATGGATGATTGGTAATTTTTCATTTGTGTTGTTTAATTTTTTTTTAATATTTATTTTTACTAACATAATGTATTGATTTATTTTTTTTATTATTTAAATTTTATTTTTAAAAATTAATAACTTTAATATATAATTAATAATTATAATAAAGTTAAACTAATTTGAATTTGATAAAAAAAATTCTAAACTTTGTTTTTTTAATTAATTTTTATTTTTAACATTTTTAAAAATATTTAGATTTAATACTATACACTTATAGAATTACAATATATAAAATTAAAAAAAAATTCTGCCTCTAGGGTCTGCCTCTCCCCGTGGCCCCTATGGCCAGGCCGGGCCCGAGCGGGCACGGCACGGCCTGCCGTGCCTACGGGCCGTGCCGAGCTCGACTATTTTTAAACCGTGCCGGGCCGAGCCCGGCAGGTACAGTAACCGTGTCGTGCCTGTCCTGGCACGGTAGCACGATCGTGCCCTAAAAAAACAGGCCGGCCCAGCCCGGCCTGTTTAAGACCTCTAGCTGCAAATATGACAAATGATTTCGAAGACACGAGCTTGAACCTGAGCTATTGGAAATGGCGAACGTGATGAAGAAGAAGCGCAACTCTTTCTAGCGATAAATTAATCAATATAATTAAGTTAAAAATAATATTAAATTTTTTACATAATTATATTAAATCACCTTATTTTTACATTTTATTTTTATTTCTCTTAGGGATAAAATAAATATTAACAAATTACATTTTAAAATTAAATATTATTACTTATTTTATAAATAAAAATCACAATTTTGAATGTATAAATATTTAGATATTTTTTAATTTTATCATAAGTTTCTGTTTATTTTTAATAAATAATTTTGAACAAAAATTTGATAATTTTTTTTATTAATCTAGAGTAAAAATAAAAATATTATTACTTATAAAAAAATTAAATAAGAAATTTGTTACAAATCTATAAATTCATAATTAATTTTTTCACATCAATGACACTAAAAAAAGTGACAAGGTTTATAATTTTTAGCATCTTTTTCCTTGGATAGTTTTAAGGAGTTAAGCAATTTTCCTAACCTATTAGTCTTAACAATGGCACTTCTAGTAAGTGTCATTAAATGTATACTTACAAATATAATAATGACATTTTTAAAAGTGTCAAGATATATAGCGTCATTGATTTTAAGTTTTGTTGTAGTAACAATGACACTTCTAGTAAGTGTCATAAAAACTTAATAAATTTTACAAATAATGTCGCTTTTAGAAAAGTGTCATTAAATGTCTAATTACAAATCATATAATGACGTTTTCTGAAAGCATCAAGATATAAAGCGTCATTAACTTGCTGTTTTGTTGTAGTGGTGCGAGTGGTTTGATCCTACACGAAATGTGGGTACAAAGATTCATTCAGATTATAACATAGTGGATCTTAACCATGAATGCAGATAGAATCGATATGTGCCATTTATTATGGGAGTTCAAGCCACTCAAGTATATTATTATACATATCTGAGTTTATCTCGTGATAAGATTGACTGGTCGGTGATTTGCAAAATTAACGCTCTATCAATTTTAAAGTACCAGCATCTCAACAAAGAAGTACAAACTTAGCTATTCCACTAATATTCTAAAAAGATAATGTAAATAATATTGAGCATGTGCATGTAGATAAAGATTCAGAAAATTTATGTGATTCAAATGGCGGCCTAATAGAAATTGAAGATGATCAATTTCTATCTGAATATGAGTTAGAACTTCCATCAGAATTAGATGAAATGTCAGAAAATCCATTGGAGGATCATAGTGATGCCGATAATTAAAATGTTATAATTATATTATAATATTAAAATCAAAGACTTTGCTTGCCACACAAGAGGGTCGAAGTTGAGTATTTAGCATGGTTGAAATTTAGTAAAATTTTATAATTTAAAATATTTATATATTTAGTGGTTGTCCTAATAGTCCAAATAAATCAAATATGTGCATGGTTTTATTAATTTTTAACATTTGTTGTTTTTTCACTTAATAAATACATACTCTATGTTGAAGAATTGGGTCGAGACCCCAATTTTAATGAGATTTTCAGGAAGATGCATGGGAAGAAAGTGGATGGTCAATTTGTTGACAAGTCTCAGATGATTGCTATAAGAATTTTTTATATTAATAAAATTTTATAATACTACGATAAATTTTGAAAGTTGTTCAAAATGCAAAATATTAAATTTATTTTATGTATATATAGAATAGTATTTATCTTTATTTTATCACAGGAACTCATGGATGAACGTGTGACCGTTGCTTCTCAACAAGTTGAGGCTTCTATATATCTTCAACCAATTGACGATGATCATATCTATTTGGAGACCATAGGTCATAAGAAGTAGCGAGTGTATGGCATCGGCACGAAGGTGTGGCATTTTGTTGTGGTAATCATGCTTCTAATTCATGTCACATCAATGGTGGATGAGGCGGTAGAACAATTAGTAATGGAAACGAATGAACAATTTGAAGTTATGGAGACTAAAATGAAAGAGATGGATGAGCAGATATCTCATTTGAAGGGAAAAATGTAGGAAATGAAAGAAGACAAGGATGAGTAGATTAATCATTTGAAGAAAGAAATGCAAGAAATTAAAGAAATGATTGATGAGATGAAAGAAATAAATAATGAGATGAAATAAATTAAGAATTTAATGCAATAGTAGATGTCCTATATGGAATCATAGTTTGTGGATTTGACATGTCAAATAGCATTTGAGATCTAGCTTCAAAACCATAGAGGAGAGGCTAGCACAAATGCACCAACTAATAATGAGGATATTTTTGTATCAGAATTATTTCTAAACTATTTTTGATTTTTGTCTATGTGTAGCTACTAAATAGGATGATATTTTTTTTGAAGGTATCATTTTTCTTTATTTTGGTTTTGTTCTTTGCTTTGCCGATTAACCTAATCATGTATCCTTGCAGGACATCTGATGTGAAACACACACAAAAAATATGATTCGAAGCCTTTAGATATTGTCATGGTCCTTCCTACGGATGGGTCCCATTTTACCGATCTCAGCTGGATCAAAAGGAGGCCAAGCTTCTATTATCTTCATTATTTCTGAAATATTTTATTTTTGCACACACACAAACTCTCTTTCTAAACATCATTGCTAGCAATCTTTTAGATATCTATTGAAGTAATATGACTATAAACTCAAATTCATGTTAATTTATGTTTATAATTACATTTTTTATATATCTGTGAATATGTTTGTATGTACTCAAATATTTTGGGTACAGTTTTAGCCTATTATAGGTATATAAAAGGATTTCTTGTCCTCCTAATGCTGGGAATAGCACGTTAGCTTCTAAAGTTGTGAGATGAACAAAAAAATTCTGGTCCCACGCAAATGCAGGTTTCTTTTTATGCAGTGCATATTATTTTTATGGATTGCATATTGAATTGTTTTTCAGTTACGTTGACACTTACAACAAATTGAAGGTCCTTGCTTCGAACCAAGAGAGGAACCATATAGCAATATAAGCTACAGGGTCGATGGATTAATACAATGAAGCTAGGTAATCAAAATGATTGATGCAAGCACAAGGAGAGGAGAAGAAATGTTCTTAGAAAGCCGCACGAGAGCATGGACCTGTGGGAGGTGGCGGGGAGGAGCCTGGCTCATGGAGCTGTGGATGGTGGCGGGGGAGAGCCTGACTCATGGCTTGTCATCCAGGTTTTCTTCTAAGAGTTTTTAGACATATTTTCGTAAATTTAAATAATTTTTGTATTTCTTATTTATGTTGATAGTAATGTTTTGTGCCATCTTTGTGACGTATAAATGGGATAATACTAATTTCTTGTAGTTTTGTGCCATCTGAGGTTATGTGATTACATATATGTACATATAATACTACAGTATATATATACATATATACTATAGTATTATATGTACATATATACTATAGTATTATATGTACATATATACTATAGTATTATATGTAAATATATACTTTAGTATATAAGTTCATATATACTATAGTATATATGTACATATATACTGTAGTAACATATACTTAGTATATAATGTACATATATACTTAGTATATAATGTACATATATACTATAGTATATATACTACAGAATGTACTATAGTATCAAAATAGTATCAAAACATAACTTTTGATAAATGTACATATATATTGAGTATATATACTGTAGAATATATACTACAAAATATACTATAGTATATAAACTAATTTATTGTGGCATGTACTACATATAAACTATAGTATATATGTACATTTATCAAAAGTTCTGTTTTGATACTATAGTATTTTGTACATACTACAGTATATATATTGTAGTATATACTATAGTATACTATAAGATATACGTACATATATATGTACGTATAATACTATAGTACATACGTACATATATATGTACATATAATTGTTTAGTATTCTATGTAACTAGTAAAATGCTAGTATATATGTACATATACACGGTAGTATTTTATAATTATCAAAATAGAAATTTTATTATTTATTTATTTTGATTTTATTGACTAGTTTAATTTTCGTACAGATATGGTACAACAATGTTCCCCATACGAAGCTAGTAGAAGTGAAGAAATTTTAGTTAGGGAATTTAATTTGAGTTAATTTTTAGTGACGATACCGTTAGCATGGGAAAGGTTCTGTCATTAATCGGTCGTTATTCCACTTTAGAGATGGAAAAATCCCATTTAGCTAGGGAATTTTCCCTAGTTATTTGGGATTTTTATTGTAGGTATATTTTTATTTCTCTCTATCTTTCAATATGTCTTTCTATTTATTTGTCTATCTATATATTTATATGTATGCCTATTTGTCTATCTGTCTATTTTTCTATCTGTCTATCTAATTGTCGATATATATATATATGTTTCATTAGTATTATTCAATTTTTTGGATTTTTGTTAAACAGAAGGTCGATCCTAGATGAGAGATTTTAGATTTTCGGATTAGAAAGAGAGACTAGAGAGAGAGAGAAAGTAAACATAAAAACTTAAAATACCCATAAAATAGTGAGGTAGATCACGTGCATGGTGCACCACAATCTAGTTCAAACTTCCAAACCCAAGTTGAGAGTCCCGAAAAGCCGAGCCGAATGAGGAAATCCCGAGTCCCGAGAGAGAGAAGAGCAGGAGCTTCGAAAGAATTTTGAGAGAGTGAAAATAAAAGTTTATGAATAACATAAATGTTATTGAGAGGTGGGGTGATTTTATAGATTAAAGGAAATTTTTTTTAAAAAAAAGTTATTTTTATGTTTTTTTTAATTTTTATTGAATTTTAGGGGGTAGAATCATGAGGGTTGTCGGATTCTACCCCCTAGCCGTTGGAAAAAAAATACAATGGCTGATATTCAAATTTTAATTTTTTTAACAGTTGGGGGGGGGGGGAATCGGGTTGGGCGGGACGGCAAGTCGGGTCGGAGTGGAATCAGACACGTGCCAGCAAATTTTCTATATCCGGATGGATCTACGCTAGTGATGGGGTGGGGTGTGGGAAATGTCCCAAGCCAGAGGGTCATGCCACGGGCCACCGAACTGTGACAGGTCAGGGACAACATGAGGCTTAGTTGGCCTCGGCACGGCACGATTAGTGCCGAGGTCAGGTACGGCACGGGCCCGGGCACAGGAAATTCCAGTGCTGGGCCGGCCCAGGCATGGTCTAATCATGCCTTGGCTCATGCCGGGCCTGTAAAGCCCGGCCAGGTTGACACAAACACACACACACACACATATATATATATATATATATATATATATATCTGTGTGTTTAAGCATCTATATATCTATCTATTTATCTATCAATCTATCTATATCTATCTATTGGACTATTTGTCTATCGACCTATCATTCTATATGGTTATTTATCTAGTTGTCTATATATCTATATATTTCTCTATCTATATATCTATCAATATGTCTATCTATCTATCTATATATCTATTTGTCTATTTATCTAAATATCTATCATATATTTATCTATTTATTTGTCTATATATCTTTCTATTTATCTATCTGTCTGTCTGTCTATCTGTCTATCAATCTATCTTTCTATCTATGTATTTATCTCTCTATATATCCATCTATCTATCTATCAATCAATATATGTATCAATTTATATATCTATTTTTCTATTTATATATTTGTTTATCCATCTATATATCTATCTATCTAGTTGTCTATCTATCTATCTTTCTACCTAATTATCTATCTGTCTATTTGTATATTTATTTATATATCTTTCTATCTCTCTATCTATCTATTTATCTATCTATCTTTGTGTCTATCTGTCTATCTATCTATCTAACTATCTATCTGTCTGTTTTTCTATCTGTCTATTGATTTATTTTTCTATCTCTCTATCTGTGTAAATGCCTATTGGTCTCTTTATCTAAATGTCTATAAGTCTATCTATGTGTCTATTTGTGTATCTATCTAATTATATATCTATCTGTCGATCTATACATATGTCTATCAATCTAACTCTTTATCGAGTTATATATTTATTTGTCTATCTACATATCTATGTATTTATCTATTTTTATATCTGTCTATCTTTCTATCCACCTTTCTCTCTATCTGTCTATCTATATATTTGTCTATATGTTGATATGTCTATTTGTCAATCTGTCTATCTATCTATCTGGTTATTTTTGTATTAGTCTATCTATTTTTCTATTTATCTATCTATTTATCTATCTATCAATCTATCTATTTTTCTATTTATCTATCTATTTTTCTATATATATATATATATCAATTAATAAATCTATCTATCTATCTAATTATATTATTTATCAATCTTTCTATCTAATTATCTATATGTCTATCTATCAATCTGTGTATCTATCTATCAATCTATCTATTTTTTTTGTATTTTGATATATCTATCTATGTATCATTCTATCTATATATCTCTATCTATCTCTCTATCTTTCTATTAATCTCTCCATCTATCTAATTTTCTATCTATCTCTCTATCTAAGTATCTATCTATATACCTATCTATTTGTCTATCTATCTATCTATATATATGTCTTTCTATCTATCTATATATCTATCAATCTATTTATTTGTGTGTGTATATATATATATATCTATATATATATATATCTATTAATCTATTTATTTATATATTTATCTATCTAGGTAGCTATCAATCTATCAATCTATCTCTCTCTCTACATATCTATCTAACAAACTATCTCTCTATCTTTTTACCTTTTTATCTATCAACCAATCAATCTGTCTAACCATCTTTATATTTATCTATATGTCTATCTATCTAGTTATTAATCAATTTATTTATCTATCTTTCTTTCTTTCTTTCTTTTTATCTATTTATATATCTATCAAATTATCTACCTATCTTTCTATCTAATTATATATTGATCTACTTGTTTATCTATCTATCTATCTAAATATCTATCTGTTTATATTTCTTTCTATCTGTTGATCTATCTATCTATCTCTTTGTACATCTATCTATTTATCTATCTATCTATTCATCTATCTATCCATATATCCATCTATCCATCTAACCATCTATCCATCTATCGATATATTCATCTATCCATCTAACAATCTATCCATATATCCTTTTAACTAACTAACTATCTATCTATCCATATCCATCTATCTATCTATCCAACCATCCATATATGCATCTATCCATCTATTCACCTATGCATCTATCCATCTATCCACTTATCCAGCTATCCATCTATCGATCTATCGATCTATCCATCTATACATTTTTAATCTAGCCATCTATCCTTCTATCCTTCTTTCAAACTATCTATCTATCCATCCATCCATCCATCTAAGCATCTTTCTATTTATCCATCGATCCATCTATCCATCTTTTTATTTATCTATCGAACCATCTATTAATCATTGCATCTATCCATTTATCCATCTTTCTATCTATCCTTCTATCCATCAATCCTTCTATCCATCTATCCAGCTTTCTATCTATCCATCTAACCATCTAACCATCTATCCATTTGATGCATCTTTTCTTCTATCCTTCTATCCATCTATATATCTATCTATGTAGCTATTTATCTATTTATTTATCTATCAATTTGTCTATCATTCTATTTGTCATTCTATCAAAGTGACTATTTATGAATCTGTTTATCTATCTATCTGTCTATCTTTCATTCTATAAGTCTATTTGTCTACATGCAAATTATCTATCTATCTCTCTATCTATATTTCTGTCTATCTATCTATATTCGTATCTATCTATCTATATGTTTATTTATCCACTACTAAAATTCACTGAATTACCGAGCAATTATTTGGTCGGTAATTAGGTGTTTTTTGGTCGGTAACCAAAATACCAAACATTTACCAACAAAAAAAATCAATCGGCTGGTAAATTATTGACCATTTACTGGCCCTTTACCGACAAATAATTATCGACTATTTTCAGACAATTTTCTGACTAGAATAATTAGGTCAGTATATGGTCCCCAAATGGTCAGTAATTAATGACCATTTACAGACCATTCAATGACAAATAATTACCAACTAAATTCCAACAATTTTCCAACCTAAAGCACTTGGTCGGTAAATGGTCTAAAAATGGTCGAAAATTACTGAAATAATTACGACCAAAAACCGACTAAAATCTTTTAAAATCATTGGTCGATAATTGATCTCCAAAAGTATTACCGACAATTTGGTGACATTTTACCGACTATTGATATTAAAAAATTTGGTCGGTTTTGTCGCAATTCAGTCAGTAATTATCGACTAAAATTTTATTTTTTGTAGTTTTGTGGTAGTTTCTGCAGAAACTAGAACATAAAACACAAAAAAATAAAATCCAAAAAACATCTAGTTTGATGCAGTTACTGTAGAAACATATACAGATAACACAACAAAAAAAATCTAATTAACTCCAGCGAACTACTATATATACTACATATATATATTAAATACATCAAGAGAAAAATAAAAAAATGAAATCCAAAATCAAATTTTAAGGTATTGAAAAAAAATGTTTGTAATACACTCAATCATCCAACATAGTTTCAAAATCATTATGTTGTGTTATTTCTGGTCCACAAGGTGAGATGTCAGGTACTTGGGTAGAGATATTTGCTGCTGCTAGTCCTAATCCAGTTGCTGCAGGTCTTGCTATAGGTGATGGAGTAGATGCTGTAGCTGGAGCATTAAGTCGGACAATCCGAGGCAGATCATTAGGGTTGAACTAGAGTCCCCCTTGAAACTTCTTTGTAAGGTAGTCAAAATGCATATGCAACTCATCTCTATCATCCTCATATTCAATCATGCATCACTCGGTATCAACCAACTGATACTGTATTATATTTCGCATCATGTCCTGAAATTCCTCCATCATCGAGAACAAATTTGAAACTGGTTCTAAAAATTCAGCTTCATAATTTGGTCATCTATATGAGTAGATAACCAACTGACACCATTGATGATGTCGACCAATCGACATCATTGATGGGCATCTTCTCCTTGCCATCAACGGCCACATACCAAATCTGATTCGTATCAACTAGTGGAGATGATGAATGAGAACTACCTGCTGCACCATCAGATGAACCTAAAGTGGACTAGGAATACACTTGAGTCACAGCGGCTAATATTTCCTCATATCTAGCCTATTAAAAATGCAAAAAATTATTTTAATTTATATTCAAATAAAAAAAAAGTTAATTTTTTTATGAAACATACATTTGATGCATGAAATCTCTGATCAATGAAAGTCTGATCATCATGAGCCTTTGTGTCCATGTATTTGAATAAGAAAGGAATACTAGGCTTCTTACCCTCTTTGCGTGTCTATAATTACACATAATACATACGTTAATTCTATTGAAAAAAAATTTCTTTATGAGAAATGAAAATTAGGCATAATTGAACACATTTCACAAAGTAATAAACATAAATAGTATAAATAGAAATAATACTAATGCTCATTCATGCTCACGCATAGAGTAAGATCCACAAGTGTGTGTAGACATGCCACTACCCTCCTGAGCCCACTCTTAGCTATGATTTCCCCTCTGTTTATCACACCTCTTCCTATAATCCGGATCTTCCCATCTACTCCGCCACTCCTTAAAAACATGATCCTGGACACTCGAATCTTTTTCTTTCTTCTTCAACCATTTATCTTTGATCTCATACACAGTGTCTTTATACCAATTGATAGCATGTTTGTATAACACACTTTTGACCACCTCCTTTCGTTGTGTCCACCTGTAAACTTTCTACAATTATAAATAAATAATTTTTAATCAGTCAACAAAAGAATAAATAAAAGATGTAAAAATTTTTAGGTAGTAATATTTACCTTAAATTCTCTCCAGATCATCATTTGGTCCTTATTTGTGAGTGACTTCCAAATATGTCCATTAGGTTTATATTAAATATGTATATGTATTGATATAGTAAAATACTTTTTTATATACTACTATATACAAATATATATTAAATATAAGCTATAAATTTAATATTTAAAAATAATTATGCATAAAACATTTAAACTATGCATATCTTAAGATACAATTATTTATAGTTATATATTATTTTACATATAATATATATAGTTATAAATAGTTATATATAATTAAACATATTGTTATATATAGATATATTCATTCAAGTAGTTATAAGTAGTTATACATAAATATAAACAACGTTATAAAAAAATATTTTGCTTTAATTATATTAATATATATGTGTATATATAGTTCCAAATATAGTTATATATAATTATATAGACATTTATTTAGATATACACATATTTATATATAGTTATACACATATAGTTTAAAATAATGTTGTGTGTTGTTATACATGTAATTATAAATATAATTACATGTGATTATACATATAGTTACAAAAATAGTTAAACATATATTTATACATGTAGGTTTATATATTTGTTCATTTAATTTTATATATTTATAAATATAGTAATGAATAGGTATAGATATAGTAAAATACTTTTTTATATACTACTATATACAAATATATAATAAATATAAGCTGTAAATTTATTATTTAAATATAATTATGCATATAACTTTTAAAATTATAGTTATATAGTAAGATACAATTATTTATAGATTTATATTATTTTACATATAATATATATAGTTATATATAGTTATATATAATTAAACATATATTTATATATAGTTATATTCATACAAGTAGTTATAAGTAGTTATACATAAATATCAACAACGTTATAGAAAAATATTTTGCTTTAATTATATTAATACATATATGTATATATAGTTACAAATATAGTTATATATAATTATATAGACATTTATTTAGTTACACATATATTTATATATGATTATACACATATAGTTTAACATAATGTTGTATGGTATTATACATGTAATTATAAATATAGTTACAAGTGGTTATACATATAATTACACATATAGTTAAACATATATTTATACATGTAGGTTTATATATTTGTTCATTTAATTTTATATATTTGTACATATAAATATGTATAGGTATAGATATATTAAAATACTTTTTCATATACTAATATATACAAATATATATTAAATATAAGTTGTGAAGTATATATTTAAATATTAATATGTATAAAGCTTTTATTGTTATACATATAGTAAGATACAATTATTTATATTTATATATTTTTATTCATATAATATATATAATTATAAATAGTTATATATAATTAAATAAATAGTTATATATAGATATATTTATATAAGTAGTGATAAGTAGTTATACATAAATATATACAATGTTAAAAACAAATATTTTAATTTAATTATATGAATACATATATGTATATATAGTTACAAATATAGTTATATTTAATTATATAAAGTGTTACATATTTATACAAATATTTATATATATTTATACACATATAGTTATAACTATGTAAATAATTAAAGATATAATTATAATTAACATTTATATAGGTATACATTTAGTAAAATATAATAATATATAGTTATATATTAGTACGCATATAATTTATTTTTTTTAGAAATATAATTATATAGAATTATACATATAGTTATACATAATTATATAGTTACGAATTAGTTATACAAAGTTATAAATATAGTCATAAAAATAGTTTCTTTATTATAAATAAAGTTATAAATACTTATATAAAATGACATGTGATTATATAATAAAACACGTGTATCTATATAATATTTGTGAATAAAATATTTTTATAAATGTTAGTTAAATATTATTATATTTATATGTAACATTTTTATAAATAATATATAGTATATATATCACAATTTTATAAATATTATAAATATTTATATTTATATAAAAAAAATATATAATGTAAATATTTACAAAATTGTATAATCATTTAATATTATATAATTGTTATATAAAAAAATATATAAATGGATAGGTTAATGTAAATTTTGTATAGATATTTATAAACATTAATACATATGTATAAATATTTATATATATCATTATATGTTGATATAAACATATCAATGTGTATTTATAATGTAATACGTTTATATTTAAAGTATAGACAATCATACATAATATCATACGATTATATAAATGTATAAAAGTTTATATATACAGTGATAGATATTTAAGATTAACATTAAATAAAAGTTTGATTTAACATAAATCATTATATATATTAAAGTATTGACATTTATACATAACGTCATATGATTATATAAATATAAACTATTAACATTAAGATTATTTGGATGCAAACATCATGTAATTGAAATCAAAATCACTAAAACCCTAAAAATATAAAAAGTAGATGAACAAATTTAAAAAAAATGAAAAATTATAGTTTAATTAATTGTGTCGAATCAAAATCATATTAGGTTAAATGAAATTGAAAGTAAAAATTAAGAAATTAGGAGTAGAAAAAAAACCTAATACTGGAAAATACTGAAAAAATGAAATTTCAATTGTCTATATATAATTCAGAGAAACAGAGATGTGCATAAGCAATTTGAAGGAGAAGAACAAAGAAAAACATACCGGGATTTAGAAGAAAAATCAATTTTTGTCAATTTCATGCTTACAATCAGCTCTGATTCAAAAAAAAAACTATGGAGTTTCGATGATTTTAGGTTTTAATGACTTAGCAAATGATTTTCAAATCAAAAAATTAAACAATGAATTACCATCCAAAATTATGGTCAGTAAACGGCCTGTCAGAAAAAATCTATAAGTATTTAGAAGTCCACTTTAACGACCAATTTTAATGGTAATATATTTTTGGTCGTTAAATGGTTGGTAATTTGTCGGCAATATCTATTTGTTATTTTCATCCTAATTTACTGACCAATTTCCAATCAAAAATATTTGGTCGGGATGTATGGTCGATATTTGGTCGTGAAAAGGTCAATAATTAATGAAATATATATTCGATCGCTAATTTGGTCAGTAATTTGGTCGGTAATTAAGACCTTATAAATATATTAGATAACCACTATACTGATCATTTTTAATGGTTATATATTTTTGGTGGTTAAATGGTTCATAATCTTTTGGAAATTTTTTCACTAATTCCCTCCTAATTTACAGACAATATTTTCAACTAATTATATTTGGTCGGTAATAAATGGTCGGTAGTTAGTCGAAAATTTGGTCGGATATATTTTTATCGGATACATCACTTTGGATCTCTAAATAGGTCATGAATTGGTTAGTAATTACTGACCTATATATGTGGTTGATAATTGATCGGTAATTGGTCAGTAAGTATGAAGTTATAAATAATTTGAAAAAATACTATACCAACCAATTATAATGAAATGTCGTTAAAAAGTCGGTAATATATTTAATAACCACTCTACAAACTGATTCCTGACCAAAAATATTTAGTCGGTAATTATGGTTGTTCCTTGGTCTGAAATTTGGTCGGAAAATTTATTTTTTTTCGATACCATTTTTTGGTCGCTAACCGATCGTGTTTTGGACAGCAATTACTGACCAAATTTTTTGGTTGGTATTTTTGTCGGTATTATCATAATTTTTAATAGTGATGTACTTGTTTTTTATTTATCATTCTATCCATATATCAATATTTTTATTTTTCTATCTATCTACTTGCCTAGCTATTTATCAGTTTATCAGTCTATTTGTCTATCTATCTATCTAATTATCAATACAAGAAAAATCCCATATATCTAGGGACACTTACCTAGCTAAATGAGCATTTTTTATTTTTAGTAGTGGTCAGACAATTTTTAGTTGTGACGGATTACCGATGGATCGGTTCGCTTTCTAAAGTGCTTCTTGCTAAAATTTAGCGACGCAAAGTGTCCCTAGCTAAAAAGATAGCGACGAAAAAATCCATTGCTAAAAAGACAAATTTCCTAGCTAAATTAGCAAGAAAATTGAGATTTTCCGTCGCTAAACAAAAATAAAGACGACTAATTCCCTAGCTAAAAAGCTGGTCTATAAATTTTAGCGAACGATATAGTCCCTAACCAAATAAATTTAGCGACGAAAAATCCATTGCTACATTTAATATTTCCCTAGCTAAATAAGTTAGGGAAAATTCCCTAGATAAATTAGCAAGGGATTTTTCCCTTGCTAATTTAGCAAGATATTTTTCCTTAGATATTTTAATTTCAAAATTAATTTCAGTATATAAATTATTTTAAATTTTTTAATAAAATAATTTAATAATTTTATATCGAAATGAATAAAAATAGAAACTATAAATATTTTATAATAAACAAAAAATTAATCATTTAATATCTTATTCTAATTCAATATTTTACAGAATTGAAACAAAAATATAACAAAATTTTATTTCACCTTATTCATCAATGTATCTACCGACAGTACATAAAGTATAATATATTCATTCATTGATGTTGCTTTCTCTCCCTCTTCTCCTACGATCATCATTTTTCTACTATGACAAAGATGTCCGAGTTGCGACACGTAATATCTAGTGAAAATTCTCATCACTTATAGAAGCTTTGTATGAGGAACAATGCAATATCATATCTGTAAGAAATTTAAACCACCCTGTCAAATTTAAAAAAAAGTTATGTTTTGATACATATATAATTCTGTAGTATATATGTAAATATATACTAGTATTTCACTCGTACATATATCACTGCAGTATATGTACATAAAAATAGTAGTCTTATGTGTACATATAAACTAAGTACAGATATACTCAGTATATACGTACATAAAATACTACAGTATTTTATGTACTTATATATTGACTTTATTCGTATGTATATACTCATTTGGTGTTGTTGCAGCTGCTCTCGCTGCTACTCCTGCCACTGCTGCCATTGTCACTGTCGCTACCTATACCACTACTATTGTCGCCGTTGCCAACGCCACCGCTGCTACCACCGCTAGCCACTGCCACCATCGACTGTTGTGGCCGCCACCACCACCGCTGTCGGTGCTGCCGTTGCATGTTGCAGCAGCTGCTGCATGCTACAACTGTCGCTTCCGCTACTGCCACCGCTGCTATCACCGTCGTTGCTGCCGCCGCTGCTATCGCCGCCGCTGCTGCCGCCGCTGCTGCCGCCGCTGCTGCCGCCGCTGCTGCCGCCGCTGCTATCACCGCCACTGCTGCCATTGCCACCTCTACCATTACTGCCACAGCTTTCAGTGCTACTGTTGCTTCCTGTGCTGCCGCTGCTCCCGTTGTAGCCTTTACTACCACCGCAGCCACCACTGCTTTCGGTGCAGCCACTGCTGCTACCTCCGATGCCGCCGCTCCTACCAATACATCTTAAACTAAAATTTAATTACATAATTTAATATTTTTATATTAAATTTAATAAAAACAGAAACTATAAATGAAGATTTTAAATTAAACAAAAAAAATTCATTTAATAACTTATTCTAATACAATATTTTAAATAACTAAAAAAAATAACAAAATTATATTATATCTTATTAATCAATGTATCTACCGACTATGTATAAAATATAATCTATCAATGCATTGACATTGCTTTCTCTCTCCCTGCTCCTCTGATCACCAACTTTCTGTTGTGAAAAAGCTATCTGGACCACGGTGCTTCATGTCTGCTGAAAAATACATTTACTTATACAAGCTACGAATGGGAACAATGCGGTACCACATATGTAAGAAAATTAAACTACAAAATCAAATCAAAATAAATTAAAAAAAACTATGTTTTGTTAAACATATATTACTACTGCAAAAATGTACATATATACTAGCATTTCACTCGTACATATATTACTACAGTATTTGTACATATAAATTGCATTATTATGCGTACATATATACCAAGTACATATATACTCAGTATATATGTACATAAAATACTACAAAATTATATTTATGTATATACTAACTATATACATATGTATATACTACATTTGATGATGTTCCTGCTGCTCTCGCTATTGCTGCTGCCCTTGCTAGTCCTACTACGGCTATTGCTTGTGCTACTGCCCCCACAAGTGCTACCGCCACTACCGGTGTAGCCATCGCTACCGCGGTAGCTTCCATTGTCGCCGCTACCACTGCCGCCACTGCCACTGCTACCGCCATCACTGCCGCTGGCACTACTCCTGATGCTGATGCTACCGCTTTCTCTACTTCCACCACTACCTCCACTACAGTCGCTGCCATCACTGCTACGGCTGCCAATGCTTTCGCCCCTGCTGCCGCTGCCAATGCCACCATTGTCACTGCCACCTCTGTTGACTATTGCCGCCGCTATGGCTTCTGGCAGCATTGCCGCCACTGCCATCACTACCGCGGCTACTACCACTGTCGTGGCTACCGCTGCTGATAATAGGCTTTTACATACCAATAATAGGTTAAAACTCTACCCAAAAAATTTGGAAAAATGCTAACATATTAACCGATATATAAAAATAGTTATTATAGACATGAACAAACAAAAATTATAGTTGATCATAATACAGTTTCAACAAAAATTTAATTTAATAATTTAATATTTTTAAATTAAATTTAATAAAAATAGAAACTATAAATGAAAATTTTAAATTAAACAAAAAAAATTCATTTAATAACTTATTCTAATATAATATTCTAAATAACTAAAATAATAAAATAATAAAAAATATATAACATCTTATTAATCAATGTATCTACCAACTATGCATAAAGTATAATCTATCAATGCATTGACATTGCTTTCTCTTCCTCTGCTCCTCCGATCACCAACTTTCCACTGTGAAAATACTATCCGAGTCACGGTGCACCATGTTTGTTGAAATATGTATTCACTTAGACAAGCTTTGTATAGGAAACAATGCGGTACCATATCTATATGAATTTTAAACCACCAAATCAAATCAAAATAAATAAAAAAAACTATGTTTTGATAAATATATATTACGGCAGTAAATATGTACATATATACTAGCATTTCCTCGTACATATATTACTGTAGTATTTGTATATATAAATTGGAGTTTATGCATACATATATACTAAATACATATATATACTCAGTATATATGTACATAAATTACTGTAGTATTATATGTAAGTATATATTGACTATATATGTACGTATATACCTCATTTGTTATCATTGCTGCTACTCCCGCTACTCCTGCCGCTCCTGCCGTTGTCACTGTCACTACCATTGCCGATGCCGCTACTACTACCGCTGCTGTCGGTGTTGTTGCAGTCGCTGCTACCGCTGCTGCTGTCACTACCACTGCCACCGCTGCGGCAACCACTGCCACGGTGGCCGCTGATGCTACCACTATTGCTGATGTCGCCTCTGCTGTTGCTGCCACTGCTGTGCTGCTACCCCCGCCGTCATCGCTATCACCGTCGTTTCTACTTTTACCACTATCGTTGCTGCCGTCACTCCTGTCATTGCCGTCACTTCCATCATTGCCGTCGATGCCGCTGCTGCCGCTGCTGAAAATAGGCTTTTACAAACCTATAATAGGCTAAAACTCTACCCAAAAAATTCAGAAACAAAAAACCCTATTCACAGATATATAAAAACAAATATTATAGACATGAACAAACACAAGTTAAAGTTGATTATCATATAGCTTTAACAAAAATCCAAAATATGTCTAGCAATTATGTTTTGAGATAAAGAGTGTTCAAAAATAAAATATCTTTAGAATAATAAATATAAGATAAGCTAGCCATCTTTTTGATAAAGCTGAAATCGGTAAATATGAGACACGTGCATTGGAAGGACCATGGTAATGTCTGAATGCTTTGAATCAAGATTTTTTCTTTTCTCTCACATAATGTGTCCTACAAATATTCATAATTTCGTTTTTCAGAAAAGCAAAGAACAAAACCAGAATAAAAAAAATTGAAACCTGCAAAAAAATATCATATATTTTTTTACGACACATAGACAAAAATAAATAACAGTTCAGAAATAATTCTCATACTCAATCATCCTCATAATTTGTAAGGAATGCTAGCCTCTCCTGTGAGGATTCACAGCTGGATCTCGAAATGCTATCTGATGCGCCAATACTGCTAATTGTGACTTCATATAGGACATCTACTGTTGCATTGTTTTTTTAATTTCTTTATTTTCTTGCAATTCTGTCATCAAATTAGTTATCTCCTCATCCTTCTTTTTCAATTTGGTCACCATATCTACAATACATTCATTTGCTTCCAATGCTTGTTATTTGACTGTCTCTTCCACCATTGATGATATATATGAATTAGAAGCACGACTGCTACAACAAAATGCCACTTCTTTAGAGACGATTCCGTACAATCGTTGCTTCTTTTGACCTCCAATTGTCTCCAAATAAATAGGATCATAGTCAATTGGTTGAAGATCCATAAAACCCTCAACTTGTTGATGAGCAGCTGTCACACGTTCCTCCATTAGGTCCTGAGATAAAATAGAGATAAAAACTATTCTAGATTTACAAAAAATAAAATAAATATTTTGCATTCAAAATAATTTTCTTAATGTACTATAGTTTTATAAATTCTAATTAATATAATAATTTCTTACTACAATCATCTAAGAATTATTGTCAACATACTGACCATCCACTTTCTTCACATGTATCTTTTTGAAAATCTCATAAAAATTTGGATTTCTACCCAACTCTCTAGCCTAGAATATGTTTTTATTAATTCATAAAAAACTGAATGATAAAAAAATTAACAAAATTATTAATACCATGCAGAGATTATATTTATTGGACTATTAGGACACCCACAAAATATAGATATGTTTAGAATTTTAATAAAAACATATTAAAATAACAAAACTCATGTATCAATGTATAAGAAATTAAAATAACAAAACTCATGTATCAATGTATAAGACTTCACCAACAAGAAAGCCTTTAGTTGAACTATGTTCTCATCAAAAATACACTTGTTATTGAATAACTATAAAAACTAATTAAAAGTATTAAAACAAATATAATTATTCAATACATTTGAGTGGAAAAGTATATCATTTATTATGACATATCATTCTAAATGAGAAAGTGTCTCAAACAAGAGTTTAATAAGTCTTCAAATGAATAAAAAATAATATTAATACACAAAATAAATAAATATGAATAAAAAAGTATTCCATCAAATGGAAGATTAATACTAAAATATATTTGTTTATTTTGGAAAACATCCGAAAGATAAGTTCAAAAGAGTCAAATGAATTGACTATTTTTTAGTTATAATTAATAAAACAATGAAAAAACTATGTCAAAAGATCTCTCACTAAGGAGCTTAGCACATGTAAAATTAAATTTTCCATGAATAAGTGGAAATCTCTTGATTAGGATAACTCTATCTCTTCAAATATTAGTGAGAAGTTTAAAAAGGAATCTGAAGGGTAAAGGAATCACCTAATTAAAAAATTCTTCAATCACCCAAAAGGTCAATTTAACTTCTTGCAAGGCTACTAAAGTGGATAACTATTATATAAATCATGTATTATTGGAGTACTTGATCTTTAAAGAATGTTTCATTTGACAAATTAGGGGTTCACCCCTTAGGTTTTTTGTGAACGGAGGACAACTAAGAAGAAAAAGAAAAGATTAATTAATTTTCAATAATTTACGAAAACTAATATATATATATATATAAGTAAAAATAAACATATATATGATTGAGAGAGTTCACATGTCAGGTGCTCTCCTACAACGTAACAAGAAAGAAAATAAAAAAATAAAATAAATATAGACACTAAATTAAATCTCAACATGTTTTTCAGAATTTTGCATACATGCATTAAATATCAAAATTAGAAGATATGAAAAAAACTTACAATCCTCCAAGTGTATTCATGAAGTTGTCTACAATATATTCAATGATAAATATATTCACTAATAACATGTCAATTGTCTAAATATCACATTAAAATATTATCACCATATGAATTGGTAAACATAACATCTCCAAAAAGTTACTAATATACTAAAACACACAAGTAACTAATAACATAACTATTTGCATTGAAGCTAGAAACAACAATATGCCCAAAATCTCGAGCGTGCTCAATGTTCAACTTTGAACCTCTAGTGTGTCGACAGATTTCTATACCTAGTCCAGCAACCTCACTTCATCGATTTTTGCTAGCAATATCTGATGTTTTCTTCACATCTGGCTCATCCTAATAATTAAGCCACTCGGGCTAGTCTTCCTCGGATATGAAATCAAGCCTTGCTTTTATTTTCTTTAATTTATGGCCAAAATCAGAATACCGTTGAGCAGCTTTGATCTCCCATAATGAATTTATCTTTCCATCAAATTTGGGTGCCCATGTGTACTGATTCTATAAATAGAAAAATGACAAATGAATTTATATTAATAACAAGAACATAATTATTTACTACTTGAATAATAACCAACATAAAAGTTAAGTAATTAGATAATTAAATTTCAATTCTTTTGTTTTGTTATTTTTACCTGAAAGTCATTAAAATCGACTCTTTTGTCCATTTAGAAACTTTCTTCCAGGAGAAAGATAGAAATCAGCCATTTTCTTGAAAGCCTTTATAATTATAGTCAAACACTTGTGAGATAGAATAAAACTATACACATAAATAAATAACATTGAAAAAAAGCAAATAATAACAATATAAAAAAACCCATTGACAGTAATATCAACATTTTTTTTTCAAGTCATTTTTACATATTTCTTTTACCTCTCATCCACAATCTCAATTTTGTAACTCTACAGTGACTATAGAAGAATACACAACATTTGATGATGCCATTGGTATTGTAAATGGGGGAACAATCAGTATAAAATGTGGGGTAGAAGATAGAGATGGATCAAAAGTTTGTGCAGGAAGCACAATGGGTGGTGGGCTTACATCTGATAAAGGTGATAGTAGAGGTCTCAATGATGGTGATAGAAATGGAGATGGTGATTATGATGTTGAAGTCTAGATATGGTGGCTATGAGATGGTACTAATTCTACAAAATGATATAACTTAATAGATGAATTTGGTTCATTTCTGGGTCCACGTCCACCTCGACCACGACCACGTCCTTTAGGCACCATCTACTATACAAAATAAAACATAGAACAAAAAAAGGTATATGATGACAATCATGCATTTTCAAATAAAACACACTGATAGATTTCAATAAAATATAAAAAGACTTTGATAGTTTTAATTTATAATAAAATTATAACAATTTAATTATCAGCATCACTGTCATCCTCAAATGGATCTTCTGATATTTTGTCTGAATCCGATAGAAGTTTGAACTCATCTTCAGATAGAAATTAATCATTTTTAATTTCTATTGTGCCACCATTTGAATCACATAAATTTTCTAGATCATCATCTACTTTCACAGGCTCAATATTATTTATGTCATCTTTTTGGAATGCCGGTGCTATTTCTAAGTATGCACTTCTTTGTTGCGATATTGATAGTTCAAATTTTGATCGAGCTTTGATTTTGTAAATTACCTGCCAATATTTCTTATCACAAGATAAACTCGGATATGTACAATAATATACCTAAGTGGATTGAACTACCATAATAAATGGCTCATATCGATTATATATGCATTTATGGTTAACATCTATTAGATTATAATCTAAATGAATCTTTGTGCCCATATTTGTTGTAGGATTAAACCACTCACACTTAAATAATACAATCTTATTATTTTCGAGTCCAGGTTACTCCAACTCAATAACTATTTTGAGTTGACCATAATAATCAATCTCATTTGTACTATAACTTGAGGCTCTAATGCATACACCACTATTCATTGTTATTTTAGAAGAATCGTGCCTAATTATGTGAAATTTATATCCATTAACAAGATACCCAGGATAGGTTGCCACATATCAAAATGGGCCTTTACTTAGATTCTAAATAAAAATATTTGAATCTCATTTGAAGGATCAATTGCATGTGACATAAATTAAAAAAATGATATTAACAATTAAAAGATACTAATAAATTAAATAATTCAAAAATATAAAACTTAATTATACTCACATAATTTTTTAACCAATTCATAAATTTAGTTTCTAGCATATAATCAACATCATTACTGGAAATTGCTGGATGCCTATATTTTAACAGCTCAACATAAATACTTCACAAATATAAAAAGAGAGAAAAAATTGTATATCAATTTTTAATAATTCATATTAAAGATAAAATTAAACTATGATTAAACCAACAACCATTTTGGGTATACATACTCAATATATGGTGCAACCTCCTCACATTAAGTAAAACATAGCTCCGAGTTACTTTGTACTCTTCATCTGTCATATATCTTTTCATTGCTCTTCCAAATGCTTTTCCAAATACTCTTTTAGGGTGCTTAAAGATAGATAGTTTGTCCACAAAATCATCTTCTACCATCACATGACCTTCATAATTCTGCGACACATTTCTATTCTTTGTATTGACATGATCCTCAAAATAATAAGAATAAAATGATGATGCTTCTTTTACTAAATATGCATTGAAAATTGAATATTCAACTTTTTCCTTGTTTCTAACATTCAATTTCGACTTACGAAGATACCTACATCCATAATGTTAGGTTTCAATTAGATTAAATTACAATAATACTTAGAGTACTAAATAATAAAACACAACAAATTATATGTATTTACCTCTCAAATGGATACATCCACCTGAATTGTACTGGCCCTGCAATCCTTGCTTCATATGCCAAATGGACTAGCAAATGCTCCATCGAGTCAAAAAAATTCGGTGGGAATATCCGCTCAAGCTTACAAATAATAAGTGGAATGTCATTCTCCAGCCTTACCATGTCATCTATTTTGATTGTGGTTGTAGTTAGCTGTTTTAAAAACAAACTAGGTTTCCTATAAGGACCTTCCAAACACTTAGTTTAAGTTATTCACGGAATGCAATTGGTATTAATCCCTACATTAATACATGACAGTCATGACTTTTCATTCTAAATAACTTAAGATTCTTCATATCCACGTATCTATCCATATTTGACACATATCCATCAGGGAATTTCAAATTTTTAATTCATTCATACAATATATGTCTTGCCTTCTTTTCAAGTGTGTAGCAAGCTTTAGAGAATTTTCTTGTTTCCTCATCCAGTTTCAATTCAGGATGGCGACAGTAATCATTCAGCACTAGTCTTGATTTTAAAGTGTCTTTTATTTTTCCGTCTACATTTAGAACAATGTTGAAAACATTGTCAAAAACATTTTTTCAATATGCATTACATCTAAGTTATGACGAATTAAATTGTACTTCCAATAGGGCAAGTCCCAAAATATACTACATTTCCTCTGGCCAAATAATTTGTCTTTTGGTCCATTACTTCTAGTAGCTTCCTTTTCAGTTACCTTCTTCAAACTCAAACTCTCAATCTCTCTCATAATATCATCTTTTGAATGAACTACTGGTGCAACTATCATCATAGTTTTATTTTTTCGAAATGTAGTTTTATTTCTTCGAAATGGATGATTCGTAGGTAGAAACTTAAAATGGTTATCAAACCATGCCTATTTACCACTAAATTTGAGAGTAAATGCATCAGAATTTGTCATGCAATACTGGCATGCAAATCATCCTACAATACTTCAGCCTAACAACATTAAATATGCAGGAAAGTCACTCACCATCCACATAAGGGCTGCCCACATAATGAAACTTTGCTTCTTTGAGATATCATATGTATTCACACCAACATCCCATAAATGATTTAACTGTGCAATAAGAGGCTGTATGAAAACATCCAGCATATCTTTCAGATTTTTTGGCCCTGGAACCAATATTGCGAAAACATATATTTCTCCTTGATACACAACCATGGAGGCAAGTTATAAGGCGTCACTATCATTGGTCATGTTGAATAAAATTATCTAGATTGCCCAAATAGCTGAACTCCATCAGTGCAAAGACACAATCTCACATTTCAACTTTCTGCTGCAAAATCTTGATGTATATATTTAAAATGCTTCCAAGTAGGTGAATCTGATGGATGACGCATTACCCCTTCTTCAACCTCATGCTCGGAATGCCACCTCATATCATTTGCTGTAGCATTTGATGCATATAGTCGCTGTAATCGAGGAATTCGTAGAAAATAATACATCTTCTAAAAGACAACCTTCAATTTTTGTCGCGTATCTACAACACTGAGGTGCCTTCCTAAATCAAGGATGATCAAAAAACATATAGCTAATTAAATCACTATCATCACCCCAAAATAACATGCATCTATTTAAATAGCAATCAATTTTTTCTAATGGTAGATTCATTCCATGTAGTAACTTATTTGTGTTGTAAAAGTTGTTAGTGATCAAATTATTATTTAGAACAATCTCTTTCATCAGTTCTTTCACCTGATCAAATAATTTTTCAGACATATGATTTTCTAACTTTATGCTCATTAGTCGAGCCACAAGTGACAATTGTGAATGTATTTTACAACCATGCCACACAACTCTTTATCTGGAGCTTTAAGCATTTCATAAAATTTCTGAGCTTCAGGATTAGATGGTTCATCCATGTAATCCATATTGAAGTCAGTGCCAGCAGCTTCCATGATCATTCTATGGTATGTGTTTGATGATTCTTCACCACAAGCAAGTGATTAAATACCCTCATTTTGATCAATATTCAGAGTCATTGTACTTCCCCATGATAAATCCAAACAAAATAATTTGGCACAAAGCCATATTTTGCCAAATGATATCTTATAGTGTTTGCATCACGAAATGGAATATTCTGACACTTGCGATGATTACATTGACACTTAATTTTTTCTCTATCCATCAATATCGATTGACTAAATACAAAATTGATGAAAGTTTCTAGCCCAATTAAATAATCTTTCTTCAAAAATCTATTAATTACCCTTCTGTATATCCACCGACAATCTGTGTTCATTTTTCCCTATTTTATTTACAAAAAATAATACACAATCAATATTTTGAATAAAACATTCTATTACTTCAAAATATACAAATAATTAAATAAAACTACTTATAGATGAATATGTAAAGAATAAATATCGTGAATATAGAGGTAATGTATTCGTAGAATCTACATTAATAGATATAATAATTTTTAGCATGATAAAGATTAATAGATATCTCAGTTATGTTAGATAAAGGGCACAAAATGTGATAATGCACAAGAAAGTAAAGTAAAAAAAGATATTTAATATTTGAAAGAGAGGTGCAGAGAAATGGGGAGACGGGGGGAGAGAAGGAGATGGAGAGAAAAATAGGGAGAGAGAGTGGGAGAGAAATGGTGAAAGGGAGAGAGGGGGAGAGAGGGAAAGAGAGAGAGGGAGAAAGGGATGGAGAGAGAGAGAGAAAGAGGAGGGGTGGAGAGAGAGAACAAGCAAGAAAGTAGAGCCAAAAAAATTAACAAGAGAGAGAGAGAGAGTGACACAAAGAAAAAGAGGAATAGAATGACTGAAAGATTTATAGAGGGAGAGAGAGACACATAGAGAGTAGAGTGTTAGAATGAAGAATTATATAAAATAAAATATAAGTTCTTCAGTAAAAACCTATCAAATATAACATTTTTTGTTATACATAAGTTCATATTTGAGCCTGAGGCCCAAGGGCTGGGATTAGGTAAAAGTATGACTCTTATTTGTATTATACAATATATGAGCCTGATTTACGGACACTTTCATACTTTGTGCTTACATATTGTTGATATTATATCTTTAGCCATTTTATTTCAAGTTAGTGTAACAAAATAGTATTATCCCATATATAATTATATGTTAGGATACATATAGTAAATGTAGTTATAAATTGTTACATTTAGTTTAATATTTAATTATATATAGATATATGCATACAAGTAGTTATCAGTAAATATAAATAAGTGTATACAAAGTTATAAACAATTATATAGATTTACATATATGTATATATATATGTATACATAATAAAAAATAAAGATATATTTATTTATATAGAGCTTTATATTGTTATACAAATATTTATATATAGTTATACACATTAAGCTAAACATTATGTTGTATGATTTTATACATATAATTATAAATATAATTACAAGTGGTTATACATATAGTTACACGTATGGTTAAACTTATATTTTTACATGTATGTATATATATTTTTGCATATGATTTCATATACTTATACATATAGTTATGTATAGGTATGGACATACTAAAATACAATTTTTATACTAATATATAAAAATGTATATTAAATACATGTTGTTAATTATATATATAAATATAGTTATGTATAATGTTTTTATAGTTATACATATAGTAAGATAGAATTATTTATAGTTATATGTTATTATACATAATTATATACAATGTTATAAACAAAATATATAGATTTGCATATATGTATACATATATGTATAAATAGTTAAAAATATAGTTATATTTAATTATATAAAATTTTATTTAGTTTTATAAATGTTTATATATAGTTATACACATATAATTAAACATAATGTTTTATGTTTTAATACATGTAATTATAAATATAGTTACACGTGGTTATACATTTAGTTACACATATAGTTATACTTATGTTTATACATGTAGGTATATATATTTATTCATATAATTTTATATATTTATACATATAGATATGTATAGGTATCAATATAGTAAAATACATTTTTATATGCTAATATATACAAATGTATATTAAATATAAGATGTAAATTATATATTTAAATATAGTTATGTATAAAGCTGTTATAGTTATATATATAATAAGATACCATTATTTATAGTTATATGTTATTATACTTATAGTATATATAGCTATTAATATTTTTATATATTTAAACATATAGTTATATATAAATATATTCATACAAATATTTATATATAAATATATAAAGTTATCAATAAATATATAGATTTCCATATATGTATACATAGTTAAAATATAGGTATATTTAATGTTGTAGAGTGTTATATAATTATACAAATAATTATATATAGTTATACAAATATTTATACGTAGGTATACACATATAGTTAAATATAATGTTGTATGTTATTATACATGTAATTAAAAATATAGTTACGTATGGGTATACATATAGTTACAAAAATAATCATAATTTTAATTACTTAAAATAATTAAATCCTACTTGCATTATCATGATAAGGATTTTTGAATCTAAGATTCCTAAAAAGTTATTAGTTGGATGGTTGGTGATATAATTAAATGGGTGTAAGCCCTGGGTTTGAGCCTATCATTGTTCTTTGAAGAAGTATATTTTGGTAAACTCTATGAGAATCAAAAATTGATTTTTGATTTCTGAAACTATTATTTTAGATTTAATTTTTTTAAAACTTCTGTTAGATAAACAAAGTTGATGCATTTCGGTGCAACAAAAGTGGATAAAAGTTATAATGTTATAAGAAAAAATGTTAAGGGGAACCAAAATGAAAATAATTATGTTTTATTACAATTTTTAATTTTAATATAACATTGGGGACCCAAATCCAAAAATTTATGATTTGGGTATACCAAATTCTTATACTAATAATTACCTTCCTTTATTCATACGGAATGCATATACTCAAGTATGCATATGAGTTTATGCAGAAACTCATTTTTTCTTAAATAAGAGCATATGCATATGGAGTTCATAAATACTCTATATGCATAAACATATGCATAAACTCGTTTTTGCATACTGAGCAAGCTGAAACGAGTTTATGCATAATGTTTTTTTTTAATTATATTGGGTTAATTATGAGTATCCAAATTTAGGTACTAAAATATAACCCAAATCATAGATATTTTTTTTGGATTCCATAACATAATTATCCATTGTGTGTGTGTGTGTGTGTGTGTGTGTGTGTGTGTGTGTGTGTGTGTGTAGATTAAGGATGAAAGAATTAAGTATTATTATTATTATTAGTGTTGGGGAGGAATTCCAATTTTTTTGCAAAGTTAGATAAAAGTTAGTGCTGTTTTT
This sequence comes from Sapria himalayana, assembly GCA_029783825.1. Classification (NCBI taxonomy): domain Eukaryota; kingdom Viridiplantae; phylum Streptophyta; class Magnoliopsida; order Malpighiales; family Rafflesiaceae; genus Sapria; species Sapria himalayana. Next base: position 194,313 of record JAREIK010000611.1, read on the forward strand.
GGAAGAAACAAAATTTAAATAATAGTATTTTCAATGTCAAGAAATTCCATTAAATATAATTTAAAATTGAACTAATTTAAACAAATTTTAGCGAGAAATATTTCGTCGCTAAATTTGTCGTTAAAATCCATGCTTTTATTAAGCGGGAGTTACAAAAATTTTCCGTCATTAATCAATCTCTAAATCCATCGGTAAAATCTATGCTTTTCTTGAGTAGAAGTTATGAAAATTTTCCATCGCTAAATTCCCTGCTTTTCATTAGCAGAATTTTCGAAAATTATTACTCACTAATCCATTGCTAATTCGTTGCTTTTTTTTCACAAAAACATCATTAATCCCTTGCTATTCCCTAGATAATCTCTTGCAATTTAGCTAGGGATTGATCCCTAACTAAAATTCGCTAGCTAAATTGATATTTTGTTGTAGTGTATCTATTTATCTATATGTTTGTCTATCAATTTATCTATCTATCTGTCTATCTGTTTGTCTCTCTATCTATCTATCTCTCTCTCTATCTTTCTATCTCTCTAACTAATTATCTTTCTATCTTTCTAACTAACTAACTATCTATCTATCTATTTGTCTATAAATCTATGTATCTATATGTCTATCTATCTGTCTGTCTATTTGTTTTTCAATCTATTTGTCGGCCTGTCTATATAACTATCTTAATATCTATCTATCTATCTATTTGTCTATCTATATATTTATCTATCTATCTATCTTTATATCTATCTATCTATTTGTTTGTGTATTAATCTATCTATCTATCTATCTGTATATTTGTGGATCTATATATCTATCTGTTTATTTAGCTCTTTATATGTTTATCTGTCAATTTATCTATCATTCTATCTATCTATTTATCTTTCTATCAATTTATTTATTTATCTAAATATCTATTTATCTAATTATTTATCTATTTTTTATCTATATATCTAATTATCTATCTATGCAGCTATCAATATATCTACCTATCTATCTATTTTTCTATCTATCTATTAATCAATTTATTTATCTATATATATATATAAATTAATCTATCTATCTATCTAATTATCTATCTATATATATATCTATCTTAATATCTACCTATATATCTATCAATCTAATTGTCTCAATATTTATCTAACTAATTATCTATCTATCTAATTATCTATCAATCTATGTATTTATAAGTCTATCTATCTATATGTGCATCTATCTAGTTGTCTATCATTTTCTATATCTATAAATCTATGAATCAATCTATATATCGATATATTTATCACTCTATTTATATTTCTATCTATCTAATTATTTATCTATCTAATATTTATCTAACTAATTGTTTATCTATCTATTTAATTATCTAACTATCTATCTATATGTTTATCTATCAATCTTTCTATCTATGTCCTATATGTCTATTTATCTATCTATTCATTTATCTATCTATTTATCCACTTATCCATCTATACATTTATCAATCTATCCTTCTATCCATCTAACCATATTTCCATCTATCCATCTATTTATCTATCCAAATATTATTCTAACCAGCTATCTATCTTTCTATCTCTCCAACTACCCATATATCCATCTATATATCTATCCATCTACCCATCTATCCATCTATCCTTATATTCATCTTTCCATCTTTCTATCTTTCCATAAATCTATATATCTATTTATCTATCTATCCATTTATGCATCTATCCATCTATCCTTCTATCCTTTAATCCATCTATCAATCTATGTACCTATTTATATATTTATCTATCTATCAATTTGTCTATCATTATATTTGTCAATTTATCTGCATACCTATCTATCTAAATATTTGTAAATCTATATATCTTTCTATATATATATATATATATATATATATATATATATATATATATATATGTTTATATATCTAGTTGTCTATCATTCCATCATTCTATCTATCTACTTACCAATCTATCTATTTATTTATTTGTCTATCTATGTGTCTCTTTGTTTTTCATTCTATCTATCTATATATCTGTAAATGTATCTATCGATCTATCTTTATGTTTGTCTATCTCTCTATTTATCTATCTATCTATCTGTCTATCTATCTATTTGTCTATCTGCCTATCTATCTATCAATATATCGTTTAATCTGTCTATCAATCTATTTATCTATCTGAATATCTTTCTATCTATCTGATGTTTATAGGTCTATTTGTCTATCTATAGGTCTATTTATCTATTCATATTAATTTTTATGAAGATAATATGAAATAATTTTAAAGGCATAAAATTTCTTATTATTCGATATCATTAATAATTTTAAAAATTCAAAAAATTTTTAAAGTGAGAAGATAATTAAAAAAATTTATATTTATTAATTTAATAAAGACTTAATGTTAAAAGCTTATAGTAAAAATATTATTCAATTGTTTAATTCTTATAAATTTTAGCAGGAGCAAACATCTATGTATTTATATTTTAAAATTAATTTATTTTCTTTTAACTTTATTGAAAAAAATTTTAATTTTATTATATTTCAATATTTTCAAATTTTATATTAATTATTTTTTTAAAAGTTTCTTATAATCATTAAAATTTTTTTATACTTATAATAATATTAATATTTACTAGTTTATTCGTCAATTCAAATATTTTTGAAATTTTTTTTATTTTATCATACATTGAATTATTTTACATTTATATTAGTAAAAATTTTAATGTATGTTAATTTAATTTTTAAAATATCGAAAAAATTTATTATATTTTTGAATTAATTATTTAATATTAATTTAATACAAATTTTTAAGTTTCTTAATTAAAAATTTTTAAAAAAATTTTGTATAATTTTTTAAAAAATTAATACATCATAAAAATAGTTATTTTAGTCCTTATTAATATAATTTTATGTATTTTTATATTTTTATATTATTTATTTATTATATCCCTTTTTTAAAATTTTACGGAGAGAATGTATCTTTTAAGTATTGCTCATCTTTAGACCATTAACATATATTAAATAAAAAATAAATAAATAAAACTATTAAAACTAATAATAAATTAAAAAAATTAAATAATTAAATTTTGTCTAGAAAAATTTTGTCGCTAAATCCGTCCATATGTTCGAGATTTAATTAACTAGGGAAGTTCTGTCACTAAATCCATCGCTTTATTCTAGATTTAATTTGCTAGGGAAGTTCCATCGCTAAATCTGTCGATATATTCTAGATATAATGAATTAGGGAAATTTCGTTACTAAAATCCATTGCTATATTCAGGATGTAATTAGCTAGGGAAGTTTTATCTCTAAAAACCATCACTATATTCAGTATGTAATTAGCTAGAGAAATTCCATCACTAAATTCATCACTATATTTTGGTATATAATTAGCTAGAGAAATTTCATCACTAAAATCCATTACAATGTTCTAGATGTTATAAGGTAGGGAATTCTGTAGTTGAAATATGTCACTATGATATGAATGTAATTAGCTAGAGAAATTCCGTAGCTTATACCGTCACAAAATTATGGATTTTATTAACTAGGAAAATTCCGTCGCTAAAAACATCGCTAAATCCATTGCTATATTCAGGATTTTATTAGCTATGAAAATTTCGTCGCTAATCCATTACTAAATTCCCCACTTTTCTTGAGAGAAATTTACGAAAATATTCCGTTGCTAATCCATCGCTAATCCATTCCTAAATTCCCTAATTTTCTTGATTGGAATTTATGTAAATATTCTATCGCTAATCCGTTACAAATTTTTATTTCAATAAAAAATCATAAATCACTTGCTATTCCCTAGTTAATCCATCATAATTTAGCTAGGGATTGATCCCTAGCTAAAATTCACTTGCTAAATAAATATGTTCTTGTAGTAAAATATATAGATAGATAGATAGATAGACATATAGAAATATAGACAAATAGACATATAGATATATAGACATTTAGATGGATAAATTGATATATAAACAGATATATAGATAAATAATTAGACAAAGAGACATATAGATTGATATATAGATAGATAGATTAACAAATAGATAGATATAGGTAGATAGATAGACATGTAGATAGATAGATAGATAAGTTGATTGATTGATCGATAAATTGATAGATAGTTAGAAGAAATATTGATGGATATATAGGCAGAGAGATAGATAGATAGATAGATAGATAGGCAAGTAGATAAATAGATAAATAGATAGATAGATAGATAGGCAAGTAGATAGATAGATAAATAGATAGATAGAATGATAGACAAATTGATAGATATTTAAATAGACAGATAAAGAGAAATAAAGAGAGATTGATAGAATGAAAATTCGATAGATAGATATACAGATAGATAGATAGACAGAAAGACAGATAGACAAATAGATAGATAAATAGATAAATAGATAAATAGATAGAAATATAGATAGACATATAGACAGATATATAGATAGACTGTTATATCGATAGACAAATAGATAGATATACAAATAATTATGTAGATAGGTAGACAAGTAGACTGATGGATAGATAAATAGTGAAACAAATGGATATATTGATAGAATGATAGAAAGACAAATAGGCAATTAGTCATATTTACAAATAGATAAATATATAGAAAGACATATAGACAGATGAACTGAAAGACATATAGACATATAGACAAATAGGCAAATAGACAAATAGACAATGGGCAAATAAAAATATATATAGATAGATCAATACATAGAAAGATAGATATATAAATAAACATATAAATAGATTGATAAAGAGATATAGAGACAAATATATAGTCAAATAGCTAGATATATTGATAGATGGACATATAAATAGTTAGACAGATATACAAATTGATTGATAGACAAATAGACAGATAGACAAATAGACAGATATACATATTGAGAATTACATAGATAGACATATAGATAGATTGATAGATAGACTGATAGATAAATAGACAGATAGAAACGTAGCTAAATAGATAGAGAGATAGAGATATAAATCATTTGATTGATAGATAGATATATAGATAAACATATAGACAAAAAAGACAAATATACAAATATATAAATAGATAGATTGACAAATAGATAGATAGATAGAGAGATTATTTAATTGATAGACAGATAAAATAGATAGAATGATAGACAGATAAATAGAGAGACAGATAGATAGACTTATAGATAGATAGATATACATATAGATAAATAGACAAATACAAAGATAGATAGATATCCATATAAACAAATATACAGTTAGAAAGATAGACTGAAAGATAGATAGAGATAAAGAAAGATAGATAATAAAATAGACAAACAAATAGATATATTGATAGAGAGATAGATAGATAGATAGATAGATAGATAGATAAAGATACAGATAGATAGATAGACAACTTGACAAATAGACAAAAAGACATAAATACATATAGACATATAGGCAGATATACTGATAGACAGATAGAGTGATAAAAAATAGACTTAATGATTGATAAATAAATAAATTTTTATACAGACAGATAGGCAGACCGATAGATAGATAGATAGATAGACAAATAAACAAATAAATCAATAGACAGAAAGATAGGCAGACAGACAAATAGTCATAATGATAAATAGAAAAATAAAAAGATAGATAGATATACATATAAACAGATAGCCGATTAGAAAGATAGACTGATAGATATATAGAAATAAAGAAAGATAGCTAGATAAATAGACAAATAGATAGATATATCTATAGACAGATAGATAGATATATAAATAAATATATAGATAGATAGATAGATAGATAGACAGCTGGACAGATATACATGAAGACATATAGACATAGAGATATATAGACATATATTCTGATAGACTTATAGAGTGATAAAAACTAGACTGAATGATAGATAAACAAATAAATTAATAGATAGACAGACATAAATGATAGATAGATAAATAGATAGACAAATATATAAATAAATAAATAGATAGATAGATAGACATATAAAAAATAGACAAATAGAAATATAGATAGATATACATATAAACAGATAGACAATTAGAAAGATAGAATGATAGATAGATAGATAGAAATAAAGATAGATAAATTGATAGATACACAGATTGATAGATAGTTAGATAGATAGATAGATAGATAGAAAGATAGATAGACAGATAAATAGATAAACAAAAAGATAGATAGACATATAGACAGATAGACATATAGATAGAAATATAGATATACAGATAAATAAATAAATAGATAGATAGATTGACAGAAAGAGAAATAGACAAATAGATAGATAAATATATAAATATATAGATAGACAGATAGACAAATAGACAGATAGATAGATACATAGATAGACAACTAGATAGATAAACATAAAGACGTATAGACATATATACTCATAGACAGATAGAGTCATAAAAAATTACACTGAATGACTGATAAACAAATAAACTAATAGATAGATAGACAAACAGACAGACGGATAGATAGATATATAGATAGATAGATAAATATATAGATAGATAGATACATAGATCGATAGATTGGCAAGTAGATAAATAGATAATAAATAGATAAACATATATAATGATAGAATGATAGATAGATAGATAAACATATAGACAGATAGGCAGATAGAAAGATAAACAGATAAATAGACAAATAGATCTAAATATAGATAAATAGATAGATAAACATATAGACAGATAGGCAAATAGAAAGATAAATAGATAAATAGACAAATAGATGTAAATATAGATAAATAGATAGATAGACAGATAGATAAATAGTTAAATAGTATGTTTGATATATAGAATGATAGATAGTTTGACAATTAGGTAGATAGAAAAATTGACATATAGAAATATAGACAAATTTTTAGAAAAATTGATATAGAAATAGGTAAATAGATAGACAGGCTGATAGATAGAGAGATAGATAGATAGATACATAGATAGATATATTATTGATAAATTAGTAGGTAGGTAGATAGATAGATAGATAGATAGGAGGATAGATAAGTAGATAGGTAGATAGATATATAGATAGATAGATAGATTGGTTGATTGATAAATAGATAGATAGATAAATAGATAATTATATAGATAGATAAAATAGTTAAATATATAGATAGATAAATACAAAGATCTATAGTTAGATTGGTTGATTATTTGATTAAAATATAGATATAGAATGTTAGATAGATAGAAAGATATAACAAATAAACAAAAATACATATAGACAGATAAATATATAGACAAAAAGATATGTGTGTGTGTGTGTGTGTGTGTGTATAGTTAGGTAGATAAATAGACAGATAGACACATAGACAGATAGACAGATTGTCAGATAGACAAATAGATAGATATACAAATATACTTATTGATAGATGGACATATAAATAGATAGAAATCTAGATGGATAGAAAGATATATATATAAATAGAGATAAAGATACACAAATAAACAAATAGACAAATTGATAGTTAGATTGATTGATTGAAAACTTGATAGATAAATAGATATGCATACATATAGAAAGATAAATAGATAGATATTGATTTATTGATACATAAATTGATATATATATATATATATAATGATAAATATGCAAATAGAAATAAATATATATATATATATATATATATATATATATGAAAATAGAAAGAAAGATAGATAGATAGATAGATAGACCTATAAAATGATAGATAACTAGATAGACAGATATATAGATAGAAAGATAGATATATAGATAGATTGATAGATAAACATATAGATAGATAGACAGATATACAGATAGATAGATATATAGATTTTTTTTTAAAGGTGTTTATTTATTAATAGCACTCTCTTTTGGCGGAGAAATACCATTTTTACAAACTAGAATCTACCCTTTATCCCTCTTACACCCTTGTCCAAATCCTAACTAATTTGAAGATAGCATAAGTGCAATCTAGTCAAAGCCTCTGTATGAGGACATTTATTGCACAAGCATCCCTATACTACAATCTTGAAGCTACTTTCTTGTATTTGTTCATTTCGCTGCAGACATGTATCTTACCTTTGCTCTGTGTAGCTCTTTAAAGCTCCTTTCATTCACTAACTCCTAAATTGAAAATTAGATCTCTCTCCTTTGCTCCTCCTTGTTTGGCTTTAGTGATTAAACTATTTCCTGCAACCAAAACCACATTCCAACATAGCATATTTTCTTACATGTATACCTGAAATTTGCTGCTGATTTTCACTAGCTTTTAATTCCTCTTAACTTTTTCAGCTTCTTTTTAATTCGATTCCTCTTGAACAAGTTGAGTTGATGATCAGATCATTGAGAATCTTCGGTCCATCTTCTAGCTTATCTAGAATTTTTTGGAGTTTCTGGAATTTCCAGCTTTGAGAGGGTAGCAGCTCCTATTCTAAACACCCACCTCCTAATACTCTTTTCTAAAATGTGTTTCCTTCTTTTTTCCAGCATTTCTTTGAAGGATACCTCTCCACCTTGTTGCCCATATTCTGCTGAATCTTCCCTCTTCTATCTATCCTGTTCCTTGACCCTCTTTGTTTAACAAAATAGCTTAGATTCACATCTTGAGAGCCCATTCCAAGTGAGTTTGCAGCATCTTTATATTTCTTTCATATAGTAACAGGACTATCTCCCGCTTTGCCAATTTCTTTCTACCCTATTGCCCATTCTGTCCACGCATTGCAGCATCCTCTGTACCGACCTCCTGGACTAGATACTTAACTCTCCTAGGACCTTTTACTAATACCACACATGATTCTGAAACTTTCAGACTTCTAACCCTTACAACATAATTAAACACTGTTAAGAATTAAAACATGACTTGACTCTTGCTAGTTACAGACTATTGCTGGAAAAACATAACACATGACAGATTTACAGTCTCAAAAAAACATAACACATGACCAACTTTTACAGACACTTATCCGTTACACACTACGATTAATTCCAAGGAATATGATTTGATTGCCCCTTTAATGCTTTCTTGCAAACAAAACCAGAAAACATACCAAAGAGACAGAAAATTCCAGCCCTTACCTTTACATTCCCTTATCTTTGGCTTGTGAGGTGATGCCTGCAGTTTCTGTAAAGGAATATTACAACAGCTACCTTTTCTGGTGGTTTCTTCACTGTTAATCTGCATAAACAGATTCCTCTGCCAAGAAGCTACCACAATTTTATACTTATCCTATTTTGTTTTCCATATTCTATCTTTCTATTATTTTAATTTTCCGATTTCCCTTCACAGGAGCTACTGGATTTTATATTCTATTTTTTTTAATGTTACCCTTACTAAGTCTTAAGTAAGGGAAGGCCTTCCTATCCAGTTTTGCTATTCCTTTTACTTTTTCTGGCATCGAAACCTCATCAAATTCTTTGTCTCCTCTTATCGAACCTAACCTTGCAAGACTATCCGCCAAAGTATTAGCTTCTCTATATATGTGTAAGATTGTTGCGTTAAGCATTTTAATGAGGTTCAAAATAATTTCTATTTCATCCTCATACCTCCAAAGAGTTATTTTTCCACTTACTAACTCTACCAAAAGCATTGAGTCCACTTGAATTTGTATATTTTCTAAGGCTAATTTTTTACAGACATTTAAACCTATCTTCAAAGCTTTTATCTCCGAGTGGAGAGCTGAGAATGCTACTGTAACTGATGTAAATGCTTTTATCACATACCCATTTGAGACCCTTATTGCCCCTCCTCCACCTGCTATACCAGTGTCCCTATTGAAGCTACCATCCATGTTTAATGATATTTTACCTTTCGGAGGCCTATTCCAACTTATACTTTTTACCCATCCCTGTTTCGTATTTGTAATAGCGAGGCCCCAAAACATTCCAGCTCCCTTATTTAAGCAAGAACCATCAACTTTTATAGGGTTTATGCTTGATATATTTCTGATTTCTTTAATTATATCTTTAATGATTTCATTTGAATTCATACTTATGCCCTCAAATTTACTCTTATTAAGAGCTTTCCATAGGCACCATATTGCTATATGAGGTAGATTCTGGGTTAACCAGTTTTTAATGTAATTACTAGGGTTTAGGTTATCCCAAATCTTAATTCTATCAATTATTCTGTCTTCTTTTTTACTTATTTGTAACTGATCTCCTAATTCCCTCCAGACTGCTACAGCTATTCTTCCACTTGAGAGAAGATGATTTGTTGATTCTTCATCTGTATAGCAACATTCACATCTGGATGCCATTTTAACACCTTTTCTTTTCACATTAATGTCCACTGGCAGTGCATTTACCAGAACTTTCCATGCCAGCCAGCACATTTTCAGTGGAATACCTGCTCTCCAGGCCCATTTAAATAAAGACTGCACTGGTTTTTTTTTCTTATCAATTCTTTTGCTGACTTTAACGTAAAATTACCTTGTGGATTAAGGGTCCATTTCCATCCCGATTTATTCAATAATGAGTGAGCATCTACTATTTCCTTTTGTTTTTCCAATGCTCTCCAGCTATTTGATTTCTGCTTAACTCGATTATGTTCTTGTTCTAGATATTTTGCTCGCATGTATTTTGCCCATAGGGAATCATTTTCTTTTATCCTCCACCATCCTTTGCAGTCCCAAGCAGCCGCCATATCCTGTAAGTTAGTGATACCTAAACCTGCTTCCGCCTTAGGATAACAAATGGCTTTCCAATTTTTCTAGTGAATTTTCTGCTTTCCATTTTTTTTGCCCCATAAAAAGTTTGACATTTCCATCTCTAGTTTATTTGTAAATTTTTTAGGTGGGTGTATGACTGATATAATATGTACCAGTGTACTCTGAAGGACATGGGAGATTAATGTAATTCTCCCCCCAAAACCTAATAACTCTACTTTCCAACCTGTTATTTTCTTTCTCATTTTGTTTAGTAAGGGAGTTAGATAATTTTCTTTCAGCCTTCCTTCATATATAGGACAACCTAAATATACTAAAGCATCTTTTTTATGTTTAAATCCCGTTATGTTTTTAATTTTTTTTACCACTTTTTCGGAAGCTTTTTTTCCTAACATAAATTGACTTTTATCTTTATTAAGGGCTTGTCCTGTTTCTCTCTCAAATAATTGTAGAAGGTCCATCAGGTTTTTCAATGAAGCTTTATTCGCATTTGTGAAAATGATGATATCATCTGCATAAGCTAAGCAACTAATTCTCGGAGTGTTTTTTGGCTGTCTAAAGGGGATTATTTTTCCCTCTGACATTCTTTTATTTAAATTAACGATTAATAATTCTAGGTACATATCAAACAATAAAGGCGATAATGGATCCCCCTGTCTCAAACTGCGTCTAGGTTTAAATTCCTCTCCTTTCATTCCATTTACAATAATTCTAACCCAGACGCTTGTTACACATCTATATATTAAGTCAATACATGTTTCAGAAAAACCAAATTTTCTCATGACGAAACATAATGTATGCCATTCCACTCTATCAAATGCCTTAGATAAATCTAGCTTAACTACTAAGTTACTTCCTCTTGTTTTATATGCTATTTCTTTCATCATTTCTGATGCTAATCTAATATTTTCAATCATTAATCTATTCTTAACAAATCCTGTTTGTTCCTGTGATATTATAAATGGTAAAATATTACTAAGTCTGTTTTGGATAATTTTAGCAAGGATCTTATAAATTGCATTACATAAACTTATAGGCCTAAAATCCTCACATTTTAGAGGTGATTCTTTTTTTGGAATTAACACTATGAAAGAATTCGCCCATGCCTTAGGAATATCCGCGCCTACGAAAAAACTAGCGAGTGCAGGAACCAAATCATTTTTGATTATGAGCCAGTTTAGCTGAAAGAAATAATTATTCCAACCGTCTGGCCCTGCTGCACTATCCTTATCCAGATCAAATACTGCCTTTTTAATCTCTTCTTCCTCCGGGATCTTCTCCATCATTTGGTTTTGTTCTAGTGAGATGACTGTGTTAATCCCCTCCATTAATGAATTTCCTTCTTGGGGGGCCTGTCCACATAGATGGCTTTTAAAAAATTCCTCAAAGAGGGATCCAATCTGTTTGTCTTCTTCAACCCATTTTCCTTCATTATTTTTAATTCCCTTAATTTTATTTTTTTGAGCCTTTATCTTACACATTGTGAAAAAACTTAGTGTTTCTATCTCCGTCTTTCAACCATTTAATTTTAGAACACTGTTTCCAGTATACTTCCTCCATATGCAACTTAAGCCTCAAGTCCCCTTTAGCCTTATTTAGTTCCTGTCTCTTTACCTCTGTATTATTATCATCATATTCTAATTCCAATTTTCCTACTTTCTCCTCTTCTAGCTTTATTATTTGATTTAGATTTCCGAAGAGTTCTTTATTCCATATTTTTAGACATTTTTTTAATCTATGAAGCTTAACCATTAATGCTTGCATCGATTTCCCCTTTGCTGGCTCCATCCAGGAGTCAGTTACCAGTTTTCCGAAGCCAGCATGTTTTTCCCACATATTCTGAAATTTAAAGTTACCTGATGCTCAGTAATTCTTATATATTGTAATAAGCAGTGGGCAATGATCCGAACAGGTTCTATTCAGATGTCTTAGCCCTGTAACCCCATGCAAAGCTACCCACTTAGCATTACACAGTACTCTATCTAGTCTAGCCCAAATTGTGCTTCTTTTACTCCTATTGTTACACCAAGTGTAACTTGAACCTGTGAAATCAATTTTCATTAATTTCGAGTTAGAGATCGCCTCATTAAATTGTGTGATTGCTATTGGATCTGGGGATTTACCTCCTTTCTTTTCTTGATTGCTCCTGATTATATTAAAATCACCTCCTATGATCCAGGGCGGATTCCTTGATGCAATGTTTTGTATTTCCTCCCACAGTGCTAACCTTGATTTTTTATCATTTTTAGCATATACCACCGATATTATTTCATCTGTTTCTTTATTTATTTTAAAGTGTACTACCTGTTCTGTATCTTTTAATATTTCAAAGTCCAAATAATTTTGCCACATTATCCAGAGTTTACTATTTATATTAGCATATGCATTGTTAAATCCTAGTTTTTGGCTATAGGTGATTAATTGGTCCTTCTGGACCATAGGTTCAGCGATGATTACAAGAGAAATTTTATGAGTTTTTATTAAATGTTTTAACCTATTTATCGAAGGATTATTAGCAACCCCTCTTATGTTCCAATAAAGGCATTTATCCATTAATTCCTAACTTAGTTTGGGATCTAGTTGTATACTTAGTTTCATATTTTATGTTTAATTGTTTTTTCTTATTCCTTGGGGTTTTAATTTCATCCGAGTTTAATTTTATTTTTCCATAATAATTGTCATGCCACCCAAGCTGCATTGCCATTATTTTTATGGCTTCTTTGGCTTGGGTTTTAGTGAGCCTTGTCCAATCTTCCTCATAAATGTCCATATCATCCTTCACCTTTTCTATATAGTAAGCATGTTCCTCTTCTTCCTTACCTAACAAAGGACAACTGAAAACCTCAGCATCTTCTTCTGGAAAATCCAAGAGGTCATCCTCTATCCAGTTATAATCGTCCAATTGTTCTTTTAAAATTATCCTGGTTTTAATTTTCTGGTTCCTCTTCTTTCTACCTTTCACCTCCTCCCATTTTTCCCCCTCTCCTAGCTTATCTCCTTCCTCCATACATCCGTCATGATTTACCCTGTTACTAGTCTTTCCTTCTCCTAACAACTTACTCACTTTCTCTCTCATAAGCTCCCATTCTACTTCCAGTAAGTCTGCTTCAGTTTCTGGTTTTTCTCCAGCCCCTCCCTCCTTCCTAATCCATCTTTCCACCATTCTTTTTCTACCTTCTAACCCTTGCACATTTTCTTTCTGTTCTATACCCATCTTACACACCCCCGATTCATGCCCAATTCTCTTACATTTTATGCAATAAACAGGCTGATTTTCTGGAATAACAGGTTGCCAGAACCCATTATTCTGTTCATCGTCTCCATTGCCAATCCAGATCAAATTAGGTGGCTGAGTGAGCAGGTTGCACTCAACACACACGCGCGCCTTCTTAGCCTTGTCATAGAAACAGTGGCTTCATCTCGAATTATAGGTTTACCCAGACAAGAAGAGATTGTATAGAGAGCTTGTGGATTAAACAAATATAAGGGGAGATTCGGTAAGGAAAACCATACCGGGGCTAAAGGTGCCTCCTCCAGTGGACTGAACTCCTTCGTCCACCTCAAGACACGCATAGGAAAGCCATTAACTTGCCATAGACCTCTATGCCATAAGCGGTAGAAGTCTTCAATCGTAAAGCACTACAGGAATACGTGCTTCGCATCGTAGTCGGCTAGCTTTACCCTTCCCCCTTCCCGTAAGCTTTAGCGAGGAGATAAACTGTTGTATTTCCTTCGGGCGAGGCCTTCCATGCGAAAACTTACCAATAAGCATATATTCAAAGGGCTCCATGAATTTGCGCATCTCCTCTGTTGAAAAAACAATCGCGGGACTCCCGTGTTACCGAAGCAGCATACAGGAGGCGTGGGCTCTCTTAAAATCGATGCAAACGACCTATTGTTTTGTACTAAGTCTTTTTGCTCCATATTTAGCTTGAGAGGAGCTTGAATCGGGCAGCAATGGCGGTATAAACAAGGGCAGTTTCACTCAGCAAATCGCACAAAATAGCAGTTTCACATAATATTATATCGAGCAACAATTCGCAGAGCAATTTACACAAAGATTCACACAACTGTTTACATAACAATTCACCAAAGATAATCCCGAGAGATAATCGCAAGGGAAAATCACGAAAGTTCAGGATCGCTTAGGTATCGCAAGAGAAAAAAAAATAGATATATATATATATAGATAGATATATAGATTGATAAATAGATAAAGAGATAAATAGATAGTTAGATAGATAGATAGGTAGATATATAGATAGATATTTAGATATAAAGATAGATATATATAGATAGATTGAAGGCAAGTAGATAGATTGATAGATCGATAGACATATAGAATGATAGAATGATAGATAGATAGATAGATATAAAAAATAGATAAATAGAATGATAGATAGATAGAAGGATTGCTAGATATATAGATAGCTAAATGGATAGAATGCTAGACATATAGACAAATAGACAAATATATAAATAGATAAATAAATAAATAGATTAGTAGATAATAAGATAATAAGATAGATTGATTGATAGATAAAAAGATAAACAAATTGATAGATATATAGACAAAAAATAGACAGATAAATAATTAAATTATTAGAATGATAGATAGTTATATAGGTAGATAGATAGATAGATTGATTGATAGATAAATATATGTATATATAAATAAATAGAAAGATAGAAAGATATAAAGATAAATAGATAGATAGATAAATAAAGAGATAAATCGATAGATAAATATATAGATAGAAAGAATGATTGATTGATAGAAAGATTGGTTGATTTATTGATGATTTGATAGATAGAGAGACGTACAGATATATAGATAGATATTAAAGATAGAAAGATAGCCAGATAGACAAATTGATACATAGATTGATAAATACATAGATAGAAAGACTAATAGACAGATAGAACAATAGATAGATAGAAAGATAGACTTATAGATAGATAAATATATATATAGATAAATAGTTAGATAGATAGACATATTGACAAATACAATGTAGATAGATAGATAGGCAGAGAGACAGATATATAGATATAT
>JAREIK010000611.1:212488-219828 GCA_029783825.1 Sapria himalayana
ATAGATAGATATATAGTTTGATAGATAGATAAATTAATAGACTGATAGATAGATAAAAAGATTGATAGATCTATACATAGTTAGATATATAGAGAGGTAGATAGATAAATAGATAGAAAGTCAGTTAGATAGTTACACAGATAGATACATAGACAGATACACATATAGACAGATAGACATAAAGACATATAGATAGATAGATAGACAAATATGCATATAGATAATAGACATATCAACTTATAGATAGTTAGATAGATAAATAGACAAATAGATAGTTAGATAGATAGATAAATAGATAGAAAGATAGATAGATTGATTGATTGAAATATAGACAGAAAGATAGAATAATTGATTGATATATAGATAGATAGAAATCTTGACACATAGAAAAATAAACATATAAACATAATGACTGATAGATAGATAGACTGAATGACTCATAAACATTTAAACTGATTGACAAATAGACATGATATATATATATATATATAGATAAATAAATAGGTATATAGATTGATAGATATGTATGCAAGTAGATAAATAGATAAACATATAGATAGACAAATAGAATGATAGACTGATGGACATATAGATATATAAACATATAGACATATAGACATATAGAAAGATATACAAATAGACAGATAAATAGCTAGCAGTACAATAAAATGTCTGTTTAGCTTGGAAAATTTAGCTATGAAAAAATTCTTAGTTAAATAGCAAGGCTTTAGCTATTGAATAGAAAGAAATTTTATATTTTACATTGAATTACAAATTTGTGATGAATTAGGGATGGAAATTTTTGATTTAAAATTGTCCCTAGCTAATATTGTCATAGATTTTCTCACAAAGAAAATTGCAAATTTCGCAACTGATTTACCGAAGTATTCTTCTTATCTAAATCCATAGCTAAATAATTATTTACTTTTTTTTATGATTTTATATGTATTCGCAAACAATTATTCCTCAAATGTTAATTTTCTCAAAATATATGCATTTAGCTAGGGATTTTTCCCTAGCTATTTGGACTAGGGATAATTTTAGTTGCTAATGTTTAATGATTTAACTTTATTTTAATATATTATTTGTTTTAATATTTTATTTATTTTTGTATATTAAATGAATATCATGGTCTATAGATGAGCGATCCTTGAAAGTTACATTCTCTTCATATAATTTTAAAAATAGGATATTATAAATAAATACTTTTAAAAATATATAAATACAAAAAAAATTATATTAATAAGAACTAAATTAACATTTTTTATGATCATCAAATTTTTAAAAGATTATACAAAAAATTGTTCTAAAATTATTAATTAAGAAATTTAAAATTTTGTATTTAAAATACATTAAATAATTAATTCTATAATTATAATAATTATTAAATATATTTTAAAAAATAAATGAACATACATTAAAATTTCTATTAATAAAAAACTAAAATAATTCTTCGTATGATTAAATATAAAATAATTACAAAAATATCTGAATTAATGAATAAACAAGTAAATATTAATATTATTTTATGTTAGAAAATAGTTTTATGATTATAAAAAACTTTTAAAAATATAATTACAAAAAAATTTGAAAATTTTGAATTATAAAAAAAATGTAAAATTTTTCATTAAATTTAAAAGAAAATAAATTAATATTTAAAGATAAATACATATATGTTTGCCCATATAGAAATTTATAAGAATTAAATAATTGAGTAACATTTTTACTATTGGCTTTTAATATTCTGTCTTTATTAAAATAATTAATATAACTTTTTTTAATGATCTTCTCGCTTTAAGTAATTTTTAGAATTTTATCAATTATAAATTTTATCAAATAATATGAAATTTTATGCCTTTAAAAATATTTCTTATTATACTTATAAAAATTAATATGAATTCTTAAAAAGTTATAACCATAAAATATATATATTTATATATTTTTTAACATAAAGAGTATTTATAATTCTTAGGAGTGTGGCTTGAAGACCAATCATCTTTACATGTGTGCCTTGCTGTATGAAGTTTACAAATTTTGAAGCCATTTAATTTATTTTTTTAGTTGGAAGGCCAAAGATCTATTTTTAGAAATTATTTATATATTTATTATTTAATCAATTTAATAATTAAAAATTGTAAGGTGTTTGTTTTTTATGTGTGCCTTGCTACACACACATTAAATTATTTATTAAGTAAAAAAAAGGTGAGTCTAAATGTTTTATATATATTTATTGTTTATTAAATGTTTTGCTAATTAAAAATTAAAACCTTTATGAAATTTTAAAACTTAAAAACCCATACCTTGTTGTCCAGAGAAAACTCTATGACTCTAACTAGTGCCATCTGCCTCTCTTTATCAACATGGATAAATCAAAACAAAACCTAATATTGGAGTAAGAAATTTTACTTCAACCATGAGTTTCTTATCGATTTGAGGTGGCCCTCTACCCTTTCTCTTTGTGGCTTATCATAATGCAGTAGTGTTTGTTTTGATTCTAATATTTTTTTTCCAATTTCATATTTTTCCTAGCTTATGTATATTCTCCAATAAACTTGGCTTACTAGTTCTCAACACGGATTTGTTCGTCTTTTTTCCATCTATTTTGCCACACGGACAGGCTTGTGGCATTGTGTATTTTTCCATGGATGTGTTAGTCAAAAGAGAGGGTTAGTGTATGTGGTGAGCAGTATGTATATAACAACATATTTAATATTTACATAATAAATTTTGTAAATAAGATGATCCCAAGATTAATAACACATAAATATATATATGTGTATTTTACTATATCTATAACTATAAAAATAGTATACATAACTATATATAAATATAACAACATATATTTAATATATATATATATATATAACATAAAACTATATATAAATGTATTTAATAATATGTATATCAAAATATAACTATATATAAATGTATATATCTACATTAATACCTATAAATAATGATATGTCTAAATATATATAATTACATGAAAATATATATTTAATTACATCTACAACATGTATAACTACATTTATAACTATATGTATAACTATGTGTGCAATTACACATGTAACTATAATTATAATTAAAACTTATAACAACATATATATAACTATATGTTTAACTATATATGTATAACTATTTATAAATATTTGTATAACTATATAAAACTCTTTATAACTATATTTAATTATATTTGTAACTATGTAAACTATTTTTATAACTATATTTAACTATTTATAACTATTTTTTAACTATATAATAATTTATAACTATTTGTATAATTCTATATAACTATATTTCTAACAAAATATACTTTATATATAATAATATATAACTATATATAATTGTAATTTACTATATGTATAACTATAAAAACATTATATATAACTATATCTTTAACTACATACATATTTATAACTATATGTATAATTAAATATAATTATATATAAATCTTTTTATACTTAAATATACTATAGGTATAAGAACATATAACTATAATTAATTGTCATTTACTATATGTATAACTATAAAAACATTCTACATAACTATATTTAAATATATAAGTAACAATATATATTTAATATACATTTTTATATATTAGTATATAAAAATGTATTTAACTATATCTATACCTATGCATAACTATATGTATAAATAAATAAAATTATATGAAAAAATATATATTCCTACATGTTTAAATATAAGTATAACTAGATGGGTAACTATATGTATAATCACATGTAACTATATTTATAATTACATGTATAACAACATACAACATTATGTTTAACTATATGTGTACAACTATTTATAAATATTTGTATAACTATATAAAACATTATATAATTAAATATAACTATATTAGGCATTATTTGTTATCCTGCCAATTTTTTTAGTAGCTCGTGGAGATTGAACTTGCAACCTCCAAGGAGGCACACATCTATCTCAAGAATTAGTGTATCGAGCTATTAGTTTTTGATGTGTAAATACATTTTTACATTTTACATTTTTACATTTAATTGATGTTTATAATATATATATATGTGTGTGTGTGTGTGTGTTTTTTTTTTTGTTGTATATATTATAAATTTTATAGAACACATGTGAAATAATGTTAAATATTATCGATTAATATCCAAGCTCATTTAAATAAATTGAAAAAGAAACTGAGACATGAATATTAACTAACATATCAAGCACCATTGAATTTCATTAATTTTTTATTTAAACAATTTATTCTTATTAAAAAATGTGTTACATTTTAAAATAATTTGTAATAAATATAATTAAATATAAATCATCAATATATATAAAATACATTTTCATATCTTTAAAATGCATCAAAAGACATAGATTTTGTTATTCTAATTGAATTTTGAGTATTATCAAACATTATTACTCATTAATGAGAGTTGTTAAAATATTTTTATATGCTTAATTTAATATTATTGAAAAGTATTGGAATACAATAATAATATTATTTTATCATTTTAATTTTATAGTCTTCAATTAAAATTAAATAATATTGAACATTTTTAATTCGACTGTCCACAAAACCCTTGCAACTGCTAAGGGTGTGTTTAGATTCTACTATTTGTTATTTCGAAATTCTTCTTCTTCTACCCTAAATATCACCATATATTGAATTTTCCATTGAAATTATATAGTAGATATTTGTGTTTGTATAATATCATGTAAAGTGAAGTTATTATCGCAATTATATAAATGGTCGAAGATCCTCCTCATGGACACAGTATTAATCTGGATGTTCATGGTAAATCATTACAAGTACCAAAATCATTAATCACCAGTATATGAGTGATGGATATATCTTAAATTTTTGCTAAATTAATATGTTCTCATCCTTCATATTGATTAGGTATTAATTTGAGGTGTATGCAAGTTTTCTTAAACAAACTATCTTTTGATTGCAGTTTTCCACAAATAATATTAATGTTAATGTATGTAATTTTTTGTATCTCTAATTAGTCTATATTTGTAAGGCTAGAAATCTGTAATTGTGGCTTGCTTCACATCTATGTATTCTAGTTGAATACTTTGTATGATATGTTTTCTAGTCCAAATATGTTTTTGTTCATGTATTAATTCTTCATTAATTCATTTTCCAGGAGTTATTGGAATTAGATCTTCATTCCATTTATTTTTTCTTTCTTTTTATTTTAATATTGAAAGATTGAGTTGAATCATAGTAAAATTGTGCTATTTGATCTTCATTGAGAAGTGAGAAGCTTACTCCTTCAAACTTTTAATTCCTTTCTTTTTTGCTTTCCTTTCTGGTCCTTTCACATAGTTTGCTCATTTCATCTAGTATAGCATGATATCTATTAATATTTAATGTGCTAAAAATGCTCTATTTCTTTGTGTAGATTCTACAAATGCATTGCCTCGATATTCATGATATTTTATATTTGCATATTAATCTATAAGTGATTTAATTTAATTATTAGTATATTTTGTAGTCATTGAATGTTTAATTCAGAATAA
The DNA here is from genome assembly GCA_029783825.1 of Sapria himalayana. Taxonomy (NCBI): domain Eukaryota; kingdom Viridiplantae; phylum Streptophyta; class Magnoliopsida; order Malpighiales; family Rafflesiaceae; genus Sapria; species Sapria himalayana. Next base: position 217,994 of record JAREIK010000611.1, read on the forward strand.
TGATTGAGCATTTTTCTTTACAAATATAATAGTGCAAATGAGTTCAGATCGTCAGTGCATGTACAAAAGGTTTATGAAAAGAATTTTGAATCAAGATTTTTTGAGAGGGCTAGAAACTTTCATTAACTTTGCATGTAGTCAATCGAGATGGATGGATGGAAAAGAAATTAAGTATCCATGTAATAACTACAAGTGTCAGGATATGCCTTTTCATGATGTAAACACTATAAGATACTATGTGGTTAAATATGGCTCTGTACCAAATTATTTTGTTTGGATTTATTATGGAGAAAGTAAAATGGCTCTGAACATTGACTGAAATGAGGGTATTGAATCGTATTTATGTGGTGAAGAAGTATCAAACTCATACCATAAAATGGCATGGAAGCTGCTGGTGCTGAATTCAATATGGATTACATGGATGAACCACCTAATCCTGAAGCTCAAAAATTTTATGATATCCTTAAAGCTATAGATAATGAGTTGTGGCCTAGTTGTAAAATACATTCGCAATTGTTACTTGTGTCTCGACTCATGAGTATGAAGTCAGAAAATCATATATCTAAGAAATTATTTGACCAGGTAACAGAACTAATGAAGGAGATTATTACGGATAATAATTTAGTCACTAACAACTTTTACAACATTAAAAAGTTACGATGAGGTATGGATTTACCAGTAGAAAAAAATGATTGTTGTTTTAATGGATCTATGTTATATTGTGGTGGTGAGAGTGATTTAATTAGCTGTAAGTTTTGTGATAACCATCAGTTTAAGAAGGTACCATGTGTTGCACATATATGACAAAAGATAAAGTTGCATTTAATAAGATGTATTACTTCCCTTTAATTCCTTGATTGTAGAGAATATATGGATCAAATACTACAACACATGATATGAGGTGGCATTCTGAGCATGAGGTTGAATAACTGGTGATGCGTCATCCATCAGATTCACTTGCTTGGAACCATTTAATCATATACATCAAGATTTTGTAGCTGATAGTTGAAATGTGAGAATGAATCTTTGCATTGATGGATTTTAACCATTTGGCCAATCTGGACAATACTATTCAACATGGCCAGTGATAGTGACACCTTATAATTTGCCTCCATCGTTGTGTATGAAGGAGCAATATATGTTTTTGTAAATATTGGTTCCAGGGCCAAATAATGTGAAAGACATGCTAGATGTACTTACAGCCGATTATAGTAGAGTTAAATCATTTGTGTTATGTTGGCATGAATATATATGATATCTCAAAAAAAGCAAATTTCATTATGTGAGTGGCCCTTATGGTGACGATAAGTGATTTTCCTACATATTCAATTTGTCTGGTTGGAGTACTGCATGATGATTTGCATGCCCGTATTGTATAGATAAGTCGGATGCATTTCCCCACAAATTTTGTCGTAAATAATCTTTGTTTGATAACCATCATAAGTTTCTACCTACGAATCATCCATTCCATAGAAATAGAACTGCATTTCAAAAAATAAAATAGTGATATAGTTGCACCAGTTGTTCATTCAAAAGATGATATTATGAAAGAGATTTAAAGTTTGGGTCTGAAGAAAGTAATTGAAAAGGATGCTACTGAAACTAATGGTCCAATATAAAAAATATTTGGCCAGAGGAAACGCATATTTTTTGGGACTTGCCTATTGGAAGTCCAATTTAATTCGTCAAAATATGGATGTAATGCATATTGAAAAAGATGTGTTTGACAATGTTTTCAACATTTCCTTAATGTAGATGGAAAAACAAAGCACACTTTAAAATCAAGACAAGAGTTGAATGATTACTATCAGTGTCTTGAATTGAAACTGAATAAA
>JAREIK010000612.1:0-10000 GCA_029783825.1 Sapria himalayana
GACTAATAGATAACAAATAGATAGAGAGTTAGATCGGCAGTAGATAAATAGATAACTAGATAGATCGATAGACAAATAGAGAGTAGCTAGATAGATATCTAGATAAACATATAAATAGATAGATAGACAAATAGATAAATAGATATATAGACATATAGATAGAGAGATAGATATATAGATAGTCTATATATAGATATATATATATATATATATAGATATATATATATATATATATAGACAGATATAAAAATAGTTAGAAAGATAGACAAATCGATTGAAAGATAGATAGAAAGATAAACATATAGATTGAAAGAAAGAAAGACACATTTAAGATAGACAAATAAACAGACAAATAGATAGAAAGATAGACAAATAGATAGACAGATAGATATATATATATATATAGAAAGAAAGAAAGATAGATAGATATATATATATTTAGATATGTTAGATAGCCAGATAGATAGACATATTGATAGATAGATAGACATACAGACAAAAAGATTGATAGTCAAATAGACCTATAGACTTTTAGAAAAATAAATAGATTAATAGATGGATGGATATACAAATAGATAAATAGATGGATAGCCAAATAGAGAGATAGATATGCAGATTGACAAACAAACATTTAGGTAGGCATGTAGATAGAGTGATAGACAAAAAAGACGTATAAATATACATATAGATAGAGAAACAAATAAAAAGATAGATAGACAAAAAAATAGAAAAACAAATAGATAGATAAATATATAGACAATTTGATAGATAGATTAATAGAGAGATTGATAGAAAGTTATATAGATTGATTGATAGATTGATTGAAAAATAAATTGATAAATAGATAGATAGATAGATAGTTAGACATATAGATAGAAAGATAGATAGACAAATAGTTAGACAATAGTTAAATAAAAATATAGATAGATAGATAGATATACAGGTAGATAGATAGATAGATAGATAGACAAATAGATAGATTGATAGATTGATTATTGATAGAGTGAAAGATAGATAGACTGATACATAATTAGAATGATAGAAAGATTGATAGATAAATTGATAAATATATTGAGAGACAGAGAGATAGAGAGATAAATAGGGACATAGATAGTCTAATAGATCGATAAATTATTAGAACAATAAATAGATCGATAGATAGATAGACAGTTAGATAATTAAGTATACATATAGATAGACTAATAGATAGATAGATATACATATAAATATATAATTAGATAGATTATATATATATATAGATATATAGTAAGATAGATAAACATATAGATAGAAAGATATATAGATAGATAGACAGACAGATAGATAAAAAAATGATTAGGTAGATAGATAAATAGATTGATAGATAAATTAATTGACAAATTGATTGATAAATTGATAGACAGATAGATAGACAAATAGATAGATAGATAGATATATTGATAAATAGATAGATAGATTAGCATATAGATAAACATACAAATAGATAGATAGATAGATAGATAGTTAGATAGATAGATAAATAGATAGATAGATAGATACCTAAATATACAAAAGAAAGAAAGATAGGTAAATAGATAAATAGATAGAAAGATAGAAATATAGACAGATAGATTGATATAGAGATAGATGAAGGATATATAAAAGATAGAATAGACAATAGATATACTGAAAAGATAGACATATAGATAGAATCATACAAAGATAGATAGAAAGATAGATAGACACATACATAGATAGATTGATAGACAGATATACAGATACATAAATTGAAATTTAGACTGATATATATATATAATTAGATACAGAGATTGATAGATAGATTCATAGATAAATAAATAGAATGATAGTTAAATATATAGATTGACAAATAATAAATAGATTGATAGATAGATGGATAAAATTATTGATATATAGATAGATAGATAGATATTTTGATGTATAGATAGAAAGACAGATAGATAGATAAATAGATATATAGATCAACAAAATATTAAAAAAATAGAAAGATAGATAGATAGATAGATAGACTTATAGAAAGAAAGATAGATAGATAGTTAGAATTATAAATAGATAGATATACAGATTGAAAGATAAAAAGCTAGATACAAAGTTAGATAGATAAATTACTAGATAAAAGATGTATAGAAAAATAAATTAAAAAATAGAAAGATATTTAGACAGATAAATATAAAGATAGATAGGCAAATAGTTAAACAGATAAATATATAGATAAAAATTTGACAGATAAATAAATAAATAGATATATAGATAGATAGGCAGATAAACAAATAGATTGTTAGATTGATAGATAGATTGATAGATATATACAAAATTGATAGATATATAGATCTATAGATAGATTTATAGATAGATAAATTGACATATTGATAAATAGATTAATAGATAGTTTGATATACAGATTGATAGACAGACAAATTGATATATTGATAGATAGATAATTGATAGATAGATGGATAGATAGATAGATTGACAGATTGATTGACAGATGATAGGTAGATTGATGGATAGATTGATTGACTAATAGATAGATAGAAAGATAGAAAGAAAGAAAGAAAAACATATAGATAAATAGATAAATAGTTAGATTGACAGATTGATATACAAAATATATATATATATATATATATATATAGTTGTATAGATAGTATGATAGATAGATAGATAGACACAAAAAGATAGATAGATAGTTAACTAGACACATAGACATATAGATGGATAGATAGATAAATAGATAGATAGTAAAAAATATATATAGATATAGGCATATAGACAGACAGATAGATAAATAGATATATAGATAGTTAGATAAATAGATAGACAAATAGAAATATTGATAGATAGACAAACAGATAGATAGACATATAGAAAGAAAGATAGATAAATAAATAAATAGATTGATATATAGAGTGATAAAGTGATAGATAGATCGAAAAATAGGCAGATAGATAGCTAGACATATAGATAGATAGATTAGATTGACATATAGACAAAAATGTAGAAAGATATATAAAAAGATAGAATTAAAGATATATAGATAGCCAGATAGATAAATAGATAGATAAATATAAAGATAGATAGATATACAAAAAGAGAGATAGATTAATATATAAAAAGATAGATAGACGTAAAAGAAAGAAAGATAGATAGATAGATAGATAGGCAGATAGACAAATAGAGAGATAGAGACAGACAAATCAATAGAGAGGTAGATAGGTAGATATAAAAATAGATAGATATACAATAGTAAGAGTAGTAGATAGGTAGATATGAAAATAGATACATAGATAAATATATAGATAGTTTGAGAGACAAATAGACAAATAGATATATTGGCAGATAAATATATAGATAGATAGATAGATAGCTATATAGATAGGCAAATAGATAGATAGATAGACATATAGACAAATAGATACATAGATAGATAAACTTATATACTAATAGAATAATAGACTAATAGATATAAGGATAGGTAGAAAGATAGATTGATAGATTGATAAATAAATAGATAGATAAACACATAGTTATACAGTTAGATAAATAGATAGACAAATAAATAGATAAAAAGATAGACAGATAGATAGATAGACAAATGGACAAATATACATATAGGCTAATAGGCAGATAGAGAAATGAAAAGATAGAAAGATAAGATAGATAGATAGATAGTCATATAGACATATAAACAAATAGATAGATATGCAGATAGATAGATAAATAGATACATAGATAAATAGATAGTCAGATAGATAGATATATATATATATAAGCTAATAGACTGATAGATATAAAGATTTATTGATATAAAGATAGTTAGATAGATATCGAGTTAGATAGATAATAAGTTAGATAGATAGATGGTTAGATAGTTAGATAGATTGATAGATTAATAGATAAATACATAGATAGACAGACAGACAGATAGATAGATAGATAGAATTTTTACACATATAGATAGATAGACATATAAATAGATAAATAGATAGACATATAAATAGATAAATAGATAGACATATAAATAGATAAATAGATAGACAGAGAGATATATAAACACATAGAAATATAGATTGATAAATAGACAAATAGATAGATAGATAAATAGATATATAGATAGATATATAGACATATAGACATATAGATATATATATATATATACAGTTTGATAAACATATAAACAAATAGAAATATATACACATAAATAGAAAGACAGATAGATAGATAGATAGATAGATAAACATATAAACAAATTAATAGATATAAAGATAGATAGAAAGACACATAATTAATAGAAACATGGATAGATAGATTAATAGTTTGATAAATTGATTGATAGATAGACATATAGATAAATAGATAGAGAGAAAGAGAGATTGGTAGATTTTATATACATAGATAGATAGATAGATAGATAGATAGCCCAATAGAGTGAAAGTTGATATATTGAAAGAAAGATAGACATATACATAGAAAGACAGATAAACAGATATATTGAAAGACAAATTGATAGTTTGATAGATAGTAAGATAGATAGAAAAATATATAAATATACATATTAATAGATAGAAAAAAAAATATTTAGATGGATAGATAGATAGACAAATAGGCAAAAATATAAAAATATAGATAGACAAATAGATAGATATATAGGCAAATAGATAGATATATAGATAGATAGGTAGGCAAATAGATATATAGATAGATAAATAGGTAGATAGGTAGATAGAAGGATAGACATATATATATATATAGTTAGATAGATAATTAGATTGGCAAATAAACAGATTAGAAAATAGATAGATACACATATAAACATATAGAAAGATTGATAGATAGGCTGATAGATAGAAACATGGTTAGATAATTAGATAGATAGGTAGATAGATAGATAGATAGATAAATATTTAGATAGATAGATAGATAGAAAAATAGGCAAATATATAGAAAGAAAAATAGCCAAATTGATTGATAGATAGGCAAATAGATAGATAGATAGATAGATAGGCAAATAGATAGATAGAGAGATATGCAAATAGATAGATAGATTGCTAGACAAATACGTAGATAGATACATAGATAGATGGATAGATAGATAGATATATAGTTAGATATATAATTAGATAGTTAAATAAATAGATTGGCAGATAGATAGAAATGCATATAAACATATAGATAGATAGATTGATTTATAGATAGAAACATAGATATTTAGATAAATAGGTAGATAGGCGGACAAATAGACAGAAAGATAGATAAATATATAGATAGATAGATATATAGATAGACAAATAGAAATATTGGCAAATAGATAGATAGACAGAAAGAGAGTGAGAAATATTAATAGATAGATAGATACAAAGACATATAGATAGATTAATAGATTGATTTTTACATATATAGATAGAAAGATAGATAGATAAAGAGAGAGATAGATATATAATAGATAGTTTGATAGATAGATAGATAGATATATTGACATATAGACAAATATTTTGATAGATAGCTAGATATATATATATATATATATATATATATATTGATAAAAAATAGGCAGATATAGTGATAAATAATTAAACAAATAGATAGATAGATAGATAGATAGATAGATAGAAATATTTATAGTTTCATTGGCCGATAAATAGATAGACAGATAGATAGATAAATAGTTAGACAAATAGATGGATAGATAGATAGACATATAAAAAGGTAGATACATAGACAAATAGACATATTGACTTATATAAAGATGAATATACAAAAATTTAAACTATTACATAGATAGATATATAAATAGATAAAGATATATAGGTTTACAAATAGATAGATATATAGATAGATAGATTGATTGATATACAGATAGATAGATTGGCCGATAGATAGATAGATTGACCGATAGATAGATAGATAATTATATGGATAAATAGATAGATAGATAGATAAAGAAATTGATAAATAGAAAGATAGACATATAGATAGATAGATTGATAGATAGATAAATAGTAAGATAGTTAGATAGATAAATAGATAGAAAGATACACTACAAAAAAATTATTGATTTAGCTAGGGAATTTTAGCTAGGGATCAATCCCTAGCTAAATTGCGAGGGATTAGCTAGTGAATAGCAATAGATTTATGTTTTTCATTAAAATAAAAATTTAAAACAAATTAGCCATAGATTGGAGATCGATTAGCGATGGAATAATTACGTAAATTCTGCATCAGAAAAAAGTGGGTAATTTAGTAACGGATTAGCAACGGAATATTTTCGTAAATTCCGATCAAGAAAAGTGAGAAATATTTTGATGGAATTAGTGATGAAATTTCCCTAGCTAATAAAATCCGAAATTTAGCGACGAATTTAGTGATAGAATTTCCTAGCTAATTAAATCTGGAATTTAGCAACATAATTTTCCTTCCTAATAAAATGCGAATTTTAGCAATGGATAGCGATGGAATTTCCATAGCTAATAAAATATGGAATTTAGCGATGGATTTAGCGATGAATTTCCCTACCTAATAAAATTGTTAATTTTGCGATGGATTTGAGGTTAGAATTTCCCTATCTAATAAAATCTAGAAATTAGCGATGAATTTAGCAATGAAATTTCCCTAGCTAATAAAATCTAGAAATTAGCGATAGATTTAGTGATAGAATTTCCCTAGCTATAAAAATCCGAAATTTACCTATGGATTTAGCAATAGAATTTTCCTAGCTAATTACATCCATAACATAGCGACAGATTTAATCTACGGAGTTCCCTAACTAATTACATCCATAACATAGCAACAGATTTCATCTACGGAGTTCCCTAGCTAATTACACACTTAACATAGTGATGCCTTTTAGCAACGTAATTTCTCTAGCTAATTATATCCCGAAAATATAGCTACAGGATTTAGCGATGAAATTTCCCTTTATAATTATATATTAATATAGCCACGGATTTTATCGGCGAAACTTCTCTAGCCAATTACTTCCTGAATATACTGACTGATTTTAGTGACGTAACTTCACTAAAGTAATAAAATCCGAATTATATCGACAGATTTAGCAAGGGACCTTCTCTAGCTAATTAAATCCGAAATATACTGACGGATTTAGTGACTTAAAAATATCTAGCTATTAAATCCAAAACATAGCGACGAAATTTTCCTAGCCAATATTTAATTATTTAATTTTTTGTAATTTATTATTAGTCTTAAAATTTTATTTAATTTTGTTTATTAAATTATGTTAATGGTCTATAGATGAGCGATCTTTGAGAGTTACATTCTACTCATAAAATTATAAAAAAAATGATATTATAAATAAATAATTTAAAAAATATAAAAATACAAAAAAATTATATTAATAAGGACTAACATATCTATTTTTATGGTGTATTAATTTTTTAAAAAAGTATACATAAAATTTTTGTAAAATTTTTAATTAAGAAATATAAAAATTTGTATTAAAGTAATATTAAAAAATTAATTCAATAAGTATAATAATTTATTTCGATATATAAAAAATTAAATTAACATACTTTAAAATTTCTACAAATATAAATGTAAATTAATTCAATGTATGATAAAATATATAATATTTTCAAAAATATCTGAATTGACGAATAAACTAGTAAATATTATTATGATTAATAATATAAAAAAATTTTAAGATTATATGAAACATTTAAAAAATATAATTAATACAAAATTTTAAATTTTTGAAATATAATAAAAATATAAGTTTTTTCATTAAAGTTAAAAGAAAATAAATTAATATTAAAAAATAAATACATATATGATTGCCCCAACTAAAATTTATAAGAATTAATAATTAAGTAATATTTTTTCTATTAGCTTTTAGCATTCGGGCTTTATTAAAATAATTAATATAACTTTTTTAATTATCTTATCACTTTAAGTAATTTTTTGAATTTTAAAAATTATAATGGTATCAAATAATATGAAATTTTATTCTTTTAAAATTATTACATATTATCTTCATAAAAATTAATATGATGAATTCTTAAAAATTTATTACCATAAAATATAAATTTTTATATATTTTTTAACATAAAGAGTATTTTATAACACTTATGAGAGTGACTAGAGGGCAATCATCTTTTCATGTATACATTATAATATGAAATTTGTTAATTTTGTAGCTATTTGATATTTTTTTATAAGGCTAAACATGTATTTTATTAAATTGTTTATATATTTATTATTTAATTAATATTATAATAAAAAATTGTAAAGTGTATATTTTTAATTTATACCTTGCTACACGCACATTAATTTATTTAAAAAAATTTTGATAGTAAATAAAATAAATGAGTCTTTTTGTATTATATATATATATATATTCTATATTATTTATTTAATGTTTTTATAATTAAAAATAAAAATATTTTGGAAATATATATAATTTGTTTATTTTGGAAATATATTTAATGTTTATTTTGTTCTCTAATTATACTTATTGTGATACATACCTAATGCATTTGTGTTGTGTTGGGCAGTATGTATGCTAATATAAACTTAATTTAATTATACTTTTTTTAATACATATTATGTTAATTTAATTATACTTTTTTTAAATACATATTCTTTTAATTTAATTATACTTGGATTACTTATATAAACATAATCGTAAAACACAAAATGGGTGTTTTGTGTTGGGTAGTGTGTATTTAACACATAAATACATAAGTGTATTTTATTATATTTATAACTATAAAAATAGTTTACATAAACATAACTATATATAAATATAAAAACATATATTTAATATATATATATATATATATCTATCATAATTTTATATATGATAAATTCAATATAGATGTCGTGTATTTCAGATATAATTAGTATTATACATATAACATTATATACATATTTTACACAAATAAAGATATATTGACTTTATGATAGGATTTTAATAATGTATATTTGAAATTTGCAAGTCATCATTAAAAAATACGCCTTTAATAAATTTGCATTGTGAAAATATCTATTATTCCATAATACCTTGCTTACCCAATAAGTATAATTATATTAATATTTGTAAACTATATTTTACACATGGCTTTATGTATAAGGAAAAACACACGCTCTTATAAAAATGTAAGAGTGTATTTAATATTTGTAAATTTAAACTATAGTCACCTTAATATTTGTTAATGTCAAATTAATATCTGTAAATATTTATTGACCAGTTTTTAATTAGTTAAAATAAAAATGTAATAGGCTTTATGTATACTGATACTAATTTAAAAGACATTTAAATACATTTATATATTTGACTATATCTTAATTACTATGTTTAATAAAATGCCGCATAGGCTCCCTTATAAATACTCTAGCATTGACTATCAATATGATTCATACTGGATTAAAATATATAAGATATCCATCTCATTTGACATACATTATTTCCTACATGAATTGATGCCGTTGACTTTTTGATGGGTTTGAGAAGTTCCACATATATGGATGAGTCGATCTCACATATTTTATCACCGCTATAGCCATTAACTCATAAATTGTATATCCATGGACTTGATACTATTTACTTATTGTAAGCTAACCATAGAATTGTTTACTTGAGTAAACTCTATAAACTATTTACTTATTGTAAGCTTAGATAATGAAGAAACTTTGATAATTAATTCAAATAATCAATATCTATGAAATGATAATCCAGATTCATAGAGTTAACTTTATTACTTGTTAAACTCATATACTTGTGATATATAATACCATGCTATAAAATAACTAACACTTACAATGATTTTTGTAGTGTCTTATCTCTCTATAATTTCAATACTTAATGATCTTTGAGATATTATAATTACAATGATTCTTAGATTTAGACCTCTTGTTTTTTGATTTGCTTTGACATTTTCTCTTGGTTGAATTTTTTACAATTAACTTTGTATATAATTCTAAAACGGTTGATATTTCACTTGTCTATCTTTATTGAATCTCCTTGCTT
>JAREIK010000612.1:17500-96024 GCA_029783825.1 Sapria himalayana
AGACAATATATAACCAATATAAACGATAGTATATAGAAAACAGATTGATTGATAGATTGATTGTAGATTGATTGCAATTAATTGACTGATTGATAAATAGATTGAAAGATAGATAGATTTATTTATTGATGGTATAATAGATAGTTAGATAAATAGATATAAATAAATAGCCAGATATAAGACAAATAGACTGATAGATATACAGATAGTAGATAGATTGATAAATAACTATATTGACAAATAATAATTGATGACGAAAGACAAAAAGATAGAAATACATATAGTTTAGATAAATAGTTAGCCAGATATATGTATATAGATAGATAGATTATATATAGATAGAGAGAAAGAAAGAAAGATAGATAGGTAGATAGATAGATAGACATAAAGATAGATGATAGAATGATTGATACCATATTTAAAATATTAGATAGATAATTGCATATTGATAGAAAGATATATACAGATAGGATTTGAAAATTATTAGACAGATATATAAAGAGATAGATAGAGATTGATTGATTGGTAGTGATTTTGATAGATAGATTATAAAATAATCGATAATCAAATAGAATTGTAGATTGATAGAAAGATAGGAAAAATTGATAGAAGATAGATAAATTATTTGACCTATAAATAGACTAGTAGATAGTTATATAGATATACCGATTGATATAGATGATAGATAAATTGAGAGATAGATGAGTAGACAATAGATAGATAGATATACAAATAGATAGGGGATAGATAGCTAGATAGATAGATAAATAAATAGTCAGATAGATAAACAGATAAATATATAAATAACAGAGAGATAGATAGATAGACAAATAGATAGATAGATAGATAGAGATATAGAAAAAAATAGATAGATAGATAGATAGATAGATAGATAGATAGATAGATAGATAGATAGACAGATAGATAAATAGATAGATAGATAAACATATACATAGACAGATTGATTGATTGATATATAGATAGACATATTGATAGAAAGATCGATAAATTAATAGATAGAGAAAGAGATAAATAGATAGATAGTTAGTTAGATAGCAAGATACACAAATAGATAGCCATATTATTATATAGATAGATAAATAGATATACATATAGATATAAAGATAGACTGAATGATAGACAGAAAGATATATAGATATATAGATAGACTGATAGAAAGATAGATATAGATAGATACAAAGATAGACAGATAGATAGTTAGTTAGATAGACTCATAGATAGATAGATAGACACATAGACAAACATATATTGAGACACATAGACAGACAAATAGATAGATAGATAAATACATAGATTGACAGATAAACAGAACAATAGATATACATACATATAGACATATAGATAGATTGCTAGATATACAAATAGGTAGATAGACAAATAGAGAGAAAGTCAAGTTGGTAGCTTGATAGATAGAAAGATATATAGATATAAAGTTAGACAAATAGATAGACAGAAAGATAGAAAAATAGATAGATAGATAGATAGATAGACAGATAGATAGATAAATAGATAAATAGACATATAGATAGAAAGATATATAGATTGATAAATAGACACATAGGTAGCAAGATAGATAGACAGATAGCCAGACAAACAAAAAATCAGATAGCTAGTTTGACAAATAGATTAATAAATAGACAAATTGACTAACAGATAGACAAACAGAAATAAAGAAAGATAGATAGATAGATTGATTGATTGATAGATAGATTATTAAATAGATAGATAGATATAAAGATAGACAGATATATTCACATATAGATAGAGAGAAAGGTAGTCAGATAGATATGCAGATAGATAGATAGATAGATAGATAAGATAGATAATTAGATAACTATATAGATAGATAGAAATATAGATAGAGAGAAATACAGACATGTAGATAAATAGACACACAACCAAAAAGGCATATAGATAGACACACATATTAATACATAGAAAGATATATAGATAGACTGAATGATAAACAGATAGATATATGGATAAATAATAGATAGATAGATAGAATGATTTATAAATAGAAAGAAAAACACATATTTAGATTGATTGATTGATTGATAAACATTGTTAGAAAATTTGATAGAATTATTGATAGATAGACAAAAATATAGAGAGATTATTAAATAGATAGATGGAAAAATAGATAGACAAATATAGATAGATTAATTGACAGATAAATTAGTAGATAGATATGCAGATAAAATACATGTAGAAAGATAGATAGATATGCAGAATTATATCTAGATAGATATTCATATAGATAGATAGATAGATAGAAAAATAGATAGCCAGACAGATAGACAAATTATAGACAATTTGATAGATAGATTAATAGGTAGATTGATATAGAGATAGATAAATAGCTTGATAGAAAGATTGATAATATATTGATAAACAAATAAATAGATAGATAGTTAGACAAATAGATAGACAAATATATTGAAAAATTGATAAATAAAAATATAGATAGAAAAATAAATAGATAGAAAGATAGATAGATAAATAAAAAGATAGATAAATAAATAAAGTAAATGATAGATAGATAAAAAGATAGATACATAAATACATATATAGAATAATAGATAGATTGATAGACAAATTGATAGATGGATTGTTAGAAAAATAGATCGACATTTTGATAGATAGATAGATATTGATTGATTGATTGATTGATTGATAGAATTGATAATAGATTAATAAAAAGATTGATAGTAGATAGTTAGACAGATAGATAGACATATAGATAGACATATTGATATATAGATAGATAGACATATTGATATATAGATTGATTGACATATAGTTTGATAGATAAATAGACACATAAATAGTGTGATATATCGATAAATTATTAGACAAATAGATTGATATATAGATAAACAAATAGATGTTTGGTGAAGAAGAAGCTCTCAACCCGTAGAGAGAGAAAATCCCTATTTCTAGAGAGAGAAAACTGCCATTCGAGCTCGAATCAAGCTCCTGTCAAGTGCAAAATGGAGCAACATGATTTATTCACAATGAATAAATCATTTGCCTCGATAACTAAGGAGCCCGCACCATACTCGCGCACTTGTGGAGCAAAAAATGGGAACCCCGTTATCGTTTTTTCAGCCGACGAGTTACAGAAGTTCAAGGAGCCTTATCAATACATGCTTATCGGCAAATTCTCCCACGGCAGGCCTCGCCCGAGCGATATACAATAGTTCTTCTCCTCTCTGAAGCTCATGGGAAGGGTAAAGCTGGCCGAATATGATGCGAAACATGTGTTTATTCAGTGCTTTTCAGTTGATGATTATTACGCATATGGCACCGTGGAGCATGGCAAGTAAGTGGTTTCCTCATGCGCGTGCTGAAATGGACGAAGGACTTCAGTCCAAAGGTGGAGGCGCCAGTTGCTCCGGTTTGGTTTTCTTTGCCGAACCTTCCTATATATCTGTTTAATGCTAATCCTCTCTATGCGATATCCTCTTGTTTGGGCAAACCTTTGCTTCGGGATGAGGCCACTGTGACATTAACTCGGCCTAGTAAGGCTCGAGTATGTGTAGAGTGTAATCTCCTTACTCCTCTGCCTAATGAAATTTGGATAGGAGAGGGAGAAGATGGGCAGAACAATGGTTATTGGCAAAATGTCATACCCGAAAACATGCCCTCATATTGTTTAATCTGTAATAGGCTTGGGCACGACAAATCTGAATGTAAAATAGGTAGAGAGCCGTCAGGAAAGGTGAAAGGGCAAGTAGCTGCAATAAGAAAAGTAGAAACATGGATAAGGAAGGTGGATGTGGCCCCGAAACCTCTAGGTTTAGGGGATGAAGAAGAGGTGTGTAGGAGAGAGAATGAGAGTTTTTTTTGGAGGAGAAGGGAGATGGAAGCATTAGGGAGGTAAGCATAGAGGGTAGTAATGAAGAGAATAAGGAAGAGAGATGGGAGGTGGTGAAATTTAGAAGAAAAAGTGCTAGGAAAAATAAACATAGAAGGGTGTTAAAGGAAAAAATAGAAGATTATAGCTGGATAGAGGAGGATCTCCTAGACTTTCCGGATGAAGATTCGGAGGTGTTTAGTTGTCCTCAATTAGGTATAGATGAAGTTAAGAAAGAAAGTTATTTAGGAGAAGCGAAGGATGATTTAGAAATGTACGATAAAATTGGTGAAAATTTAAATAAATTTCAATCTATGGAAGCCATAAAGAGAATGGCTATGCAACTCGGTAAACTAGAAAAATATAATGTATTATCTCAATCTATTCCCCCAAGAGTGCGAGAAATATGAGGAAAGATAAAAAATATGATTCAAAATGCATAACTAGATTACAATCCAAATTAGGTTTTAATGGATAGATATATGTACTGGAATATTAGAGGGGTGGCAAATAACCCTTCGATAAATAGGCTTAAAAACTGGTTAAAACATATAAAATTGCTTTAGTAGCTATAGCAGAACCTATGACACAGCAGGATCAAATAATAAAATATAGTAGAATATTAGGGTTTAATAATTCATTTTCTAATTTAAATAGTAAACTCTGGTTAATGTGGCATAATAATCTAGACATTGAAATATTAAAACACAGAACAAATAATACACTTTAAAATGAATAAAAACAAGAAGATATAATATCGGTGGTATATGCTAAAAATGATAAAAAAGCTAGGTTGGTTTTATGGGAGGAAATGCGGGATATAGCATCAAAAAATACTCCTTGGTTAATAGGAGGAGATTTTAATGTAATTAGAAGTTCTTTAGAGAAGGGAGGAAAAACTCCGAACACAATAGCAATGTCTCAATTTAATGAGGCGATCTCTAAATCAAGTCTTATGGAGATAGCTTATACGGGCTCTAATTACACCTGGTGTAACAACTGGAGTAAAAGAAGGGCAATTTGGGCCAGACTGGATAGGGTAATGTGTAATGCTAAGTGGGCAGCCTCGCACGGGTCTACATCGCTCAGGCATTTAAGCAGAACCAGTTCAGATCATTCTCCACTTCTTATAACTATTCATCATACTAAAAGGAGCATAGAGAGCTTTAAATTTCAAAATATGTGGGGAAAGCATCCTGAATTTGAAAAATTGGTGAAAGAATCTTGGTCAGAGCCAGCACAGGGTAAACCGATGCAGGTTCTAATGCTCAAGTTAAATAGACTTAAAAAACATTTAAAATCATGGAATAAGGAAGTTTTTGGAAATATAAATCTGAAAATAAAACAAGCAGAAGAGAATGAGAAAAATTAGAAATTGAATATGATAATAAAAATGATGATAAGATTAGACAAGAATTAAATAAGGCTAAAGCTGAATTGAGCTTAAAATTACATATGGAGGAGGTATATTGGAAACAACGAGCAAAAATTAAATGGCTAAAAGAAGGCGATAGAAACACTAAATTCTTTCATAATATGAGTAAAATAAAAACTCAGAAAAATAGAATTAAAGCTATAAAAAACACGGAAGGAAAATGGATAGAAGAAGACAAGCAAATTGGAACTCTCTTTGAGGATTTTTTTAAATCACACTTATGTGGGCATGTGTCTCACGAAGGGAACTCCTTAATACAGGAGATCAGGGCTTCTATTACACAAGATCAGAATCAAATGATGGAAAATATACCAGAGGAGGAAGAGGTAAAAAATGCGGTTTTTAATCTTGATAAAGATAGTGCAGCGGGCCCAGACGGCTGGAATAACTATTTTTATCAGTTAAATTGGACTATTATTAAACATGATCTAGTTTTAGCAATCGCCAGCTTTTTCGTCGGTGCAGATATCCCTAAAGCCTGGGCTAACTCATACATAGTTCTTATTCCGAAAAAAGACGCCCCTCAAATATGTGAGGATTTCAGGCCAATAAGCTTGTGTAATGCGATTTATAAGATTTTAGCCAAAATAATTCAGATCAGGTTAAGTAATATTCTGCCATTAATAATCTCACAAGAGCAAACGGGTTTTGTTAAAAACAGACTGATGATTGAAAATATTAGGTTAGCATCAGAAATGTTGAAAAACATTTCAGCTAAAACAAGAGGGCATAATCTAGCAATCAAGCTGGATTTGTCCAAAGCATTTGACAGGGTTGAATGGGATGTACTTTGCTTTGTACTGAGGAAATATGGTTTCTCCGAATTATGTATAGATTTAATTTATAGATGTGTTTCGAATGTTTGGGTTAGAATTATTATAAATGGAAATATAGGTGAAGAATTTAAACCAAAAAGAAGTCTAAGGCAGGGAGACCCCTTATCCCCCTTACTATTTGATATATATCTAGAATTGTTTTCTTAATTTAAACAAAAGAATGTCGGAAGGGAAAATTTTACCTTTTAGACAACCTAAAAACACTCCGAGAATAGGTTGTTTGGCCTATGCTGATGATTTAATAATTTTCACAAATGCAAGTAAAAGATCTATAATATACCTTATAGAATTATTACAACTATTTGAATTAGAAACAGGTCAGGTGGTAAATAAAAAGAAGTGCCAGTTTATACTGGGAAAAAAAGCTTTGGAGAGAGATATAAACAAAACTAAAAATTTAACTGGTTTCACCCAAAATAAGGGAGCTTTAATTTATTTAGGCTGCCCAATATTTGAAGGAAAATTGAGAGAGGAATATTTAGCACCGTTGCAAGAAAAAATGCGAAAGAAAATAGCAGGTTGGAAAGTAGATTTACTAGGATTTGGGGGACGGGTTACATTAATTTCGCACGTGCTTCAAAGCACGCTGGTTCATATCCTATCCGTAATACACCCTCCGAAGAAATTCACAAATAAAATAGAAATGGAGATGGCAAATTTTCTATGGGGTAAAAAAGAAGGGAAGAATAAAACTCATTGGAAAAACTGGGGAGATATTTGTTATCCAAAAGCAGAGGCAGGTTTAGGAATAATCTCTCTACAAGATATGGCCACCGCATGGGACTGCAAAGGATGGTGGAGGTTAAAGGAAAATGACAGTCTTTGGGCAAAATATATGAGGGCAAGATATTTAGAAAAGCGGCCTAAGAAAGTTTCAAACAATTGGAAAGCCTTGGAAAAACAAAAGGAAAAAGTAGAATCCCACTCAATATTAAAAAAGAGTGGTTGGAAATGGATCCTAACACCACAAGGTAATTTTACACTTAAATCGGTAAAGGAATTAATTAGGAAAAAAAAGCCTGTTCATTCATATCTAAATGGGTCTGGAGGGCGGTATACCACAGAAAATGTGCTCGCTAGCATGGAAAGTAACTACAAATGCAATACCTGTGGATACTAATGTTCAAAGAAAAGGCATTAAATTGGTGTCTAGATGTGAATGCTGCTTAGAGGAAGAAGAATCTATGGATCATCTATTTTCGAAAGGTAAAATCGCCATGCAGGTCTGGAAGAAATTTGATGAAACAAAGCAAATCATTAAAAGAGAAGATGGTATAATTGAACGAATTAAAACATGGGAAAAAGTAATCTCTACTAATCCTACTAGAATCTGGCTCAATATGCACTTACCACATGTAATAATATGGTGTATATGGAAGGCTCGAAATAGGAGTAGGTTTGAAGGAAAGAAAATGGACACGAATGCAATATCACAAGAAATCAGGCAGGAAATAAGTAACATTTCAAATTTTAACCCTGTAATTTTAAATAAAATAGACAAAGAAAAGAAAGCTGAACGGGAATGGTTCCTAAATATAAAAATAAATAAACAATATTGGGCGAAAAGTATCTCTTGGCACAAACCCCCGGAAGGAAAACTCTCCTTAAATACGGATGGAAGCTTTAATAGGGACACAGGTATAGCGGGAGGAGGTGGTTTAATAAGAGATTCTACAGGGACAGTTATGAAAGCTTTTACTACAGTTAGTGTAGCAGCCTCGGCTCTACATTCAGAAATTAGGGCATTAAATTTAGGTTTAACTGTTTGTAAAAAATTAGACTATAAGAATATTCAAATACAGGTAGATTCATTGTTATTAGTCAATTTAGTAACAAAGAAAATATCTCTTTGGAAACATGAAGAGGAATTAGAAATTATTTTGAATCTCATAGAAGAACTGAATGCATCAATATTACATATATATAGAGAGCTAAACACCCCGGCAGACAATCTTGCAAGGCTAGGTTCGCAAAAAGGAGAAGCAGAATATGATGAGGTTACTCTGCCGATAAAAATAAAAGGCCTAGTGGAACTAGACAAGAATGCAATTCCCTATGTAAGAGTTAGCAAGAGTAGAAAGTGAGAGGCAGTTAAATATTAATAGATTATATAGGTATAACAGAAGAGGAAAGGTTAACGGTAAAAATGGGGTTCTCTTGGGGAATATGGTATAGATGTATTTGTCTTTCTTAGCAGCGCAGCTCATTCAAAGCTTCATTTATTGGGAGGCAAGATTGTTGGCACATACAGTCTAAACCTCATTTGCTTTATTTCTTTGTTTATTGTATGTTTAAAGCTTTATTTATGCTTATGATGGGGTACAGGTTTGCACGAAGGATCTGTCTCTACAGTAAACTAATGGTATTTTTCTTGTAGTTTGTATTTTGTACTGCTGTTTTTCTTAGCAGCAGGGTCAGGAAAGTAGATGGATCCGGCAATGCTCAAGTTTTTGTGTCAATCTTCTGAGTCTGTATTAATTTTAGTTATTTAAATGCTATGATGGATGTGTTATAATGTGTGAATATGTCTGAAACACAAGTGGATGTGTTATAAAGTATGTGTTAATTTATCAAAGTATATAGAAATAGTTAGAGTCTGTCATAGTGAGAAAGCTGTATGCTGTACTGATGTTAAAGCTGCACCTGTATGGCTGGAATGAAGCAGCTGGACTGAGGGAATAAAGGCTGCTAGATGCTGATGTATGGCTGCTGTACTGGTTAAAGCTGCACCTGTATGGCTGGAACGAAGCAGCTGGACTGAGGGAATGAAGGCTGCTGGATCCGAAACTGTTGCAAAATAGGCTACCGAAAAAGCTACTGAACGAAAAAGCTGCTGACTAAGGATGCCAAAAAAGTTGCTGGAATATGGCTAGAATAATGCTGTTGAAATGTCTCGTGGTGGAACAGAATACCACATGACTAATAGCTAAAGTGGAAGCTTTAGTGAGATTCTCAAAGGCCTGAACACTTTCCATTGACAGTACTTTCAAGTTAGCACAAGGTGGAAAACATGGGGGGGATCAAGAACGATTCAAAGGCTGAGCTCCCAAAGTCAAGTAAAGAAATTAAAAGAAGGCTTCACCAGAGAAACAGAGCATCAAAGTTCTTCAAAAAATAGCTTACTCGAAAGCAAGAATAGAAAAATAAAATAGATTTGGGAAATAATTTTAGGTAGAATAATGAACAATGTATTTCTTTATTTGAAAAAAGAGGATAGGAAAGGGTGTAAGCGTGGAAAGGGTAGACTTAGTTTGTACAAATGGTATTCCTCCGCCAAAAGAGAGGGTTAAATTAATAAACAAAAATTTATAAAAAAAAATATAGATGAACAAATAGATAATTATAAAGTCTGATAGATAAACAGATTGATAGATAAATAGATATACAGATATATAGATATAAGTCTAGATAGGTAGTAAGATAGATAGCTTGATATATAGATAGAAAAATAGATAAATAATAAGTAGATAAACAAATAGATAGAAAGAAAGATAAATAGATAAATATATAGATAGATAAATAATTAGATAGATAAACATATAATTAGATATATAGATATACAGATTGATATACAAATTGATAGATAGATTTATAGATAGATTGATAGACATATTGATAGACAAATTGATAGATAGTTAGACAGATAGATTGTTTGATAGAAATATAAATAAATAGACAGATAGATTGTTTGATAGAAATATAAATAAATAGACAGATAGATTGACATATAGGTAGACAGACATACAGATAGACAGATAGATGGATGGATAGTTAGATCGATAGATGATAGATATCAGATAGATAGATTTAAAGATAGATTGATAGAATGATTGATACACATATTGAAAATATATGATAGATAAATTGGATATTGATAGAAATATATAGACGAATAGATTGAAAAATTATTAGATAGATTTATAGATAGATAGATAGATATAAAGATTGATTAATTGATTGAGAGTGAGTTTGATAGATAGATTGTAAAATAATAGATAATTTAATAGATAGGTAGATTGATAGAAAGATAGATAGGCAAATATTAGATAGATAGATTATTTGACATATGGATAGATAGGTAGATAAATATATAGATATATAGATTGATATAATGAAAGATAGATAAATAGTGAGACATATGAGTAGACAAATAAATAAATAGATATACAAATAGATAGTCAGATAGATAATTGTTAAATAGATAGATAGATATATAGATAGATAGTCAGAAGATAAATAGATAGATAGTTAGAGAGATAAATAGATAGACAGATAGATAGACAGATAGACAATAGATAAAAAGATAGATAGATATACAGATAGATATATAGATAAATAGATAAACAGATAGATAGATAGAAAGATAGATAAACAAATATATATAAAGATAGATAGATATTGATATACAGATAAACATATTGATATAAAGATCGATAAATTAATAGATAGAGAAATAGATAGATGAGATAAATAGTTAGTTAGTTAAATTGAAAGATACACAAATAGATAGACATATTATTATATAGATAGATAAATAGATATACATATAGATATAAGATAGATAGACTTAATGATCGATAGAAAGATATATAGATATATAGATATAGATATAAGATATATAGATAATAGATAGACAGGCAGACAGAGAGATAGATTGATAGATTGATAGATAGATAGATAGTTAGATAGTTAGATAGACTCATAGATAGATCGATAGATTGATAGATAGATAAACAGAACACATAGACAAACATATATTGAGAAACATAGATAGACAAATAGATAGTAGATAAATATATAGATTGACAGACAAAGACAGATAGATTAGATAGACACAAATATAGACAATATAGATAGATTGCCAAATATACAAATAGGTAGATAAAGAAATAGATATAAAGTCATGTTGGTAGCAAGATAGATAGAAAGATATATAGATAGAAAGATAGACAAATAGATAGATTGAAATATTGTAAAATAGAAGATAGATAGATATAGACAGATAGAAAGATAGATAGATAGACATATAGATAGAAAGATATATAGACAGATAAATGGACACATAGATATAAAGATAGATAGATAGACAAACAAACAAAAAATTCAGATAGCTAATTCGACATACATATTGATAAATAGACAAATTGACAGACATATAGATAACAATAAAGAAAGAAGATTGATTGATTGATTGATGGATAAATTGATAGATAGATCGTTATATAGATAGATAGAGAGATAGATCGAGATATAAAAGATATAAAGGATAGATATATTCAACATATAGATAGAGAGAAAGATAGTCAGATAGATATGTAGATAGATAATAGATAAGATAGATAATTAGATAATATATAGATAGATAGAAAGATAGATAGAGAGACATACATACATGTATGATAAATAGACACACAACCAAAAAAGGTCATATAGATGATACACCAGATTAATACATAGAAAGACATATAGACATACTGAAAGATAAACAGATTGGATATATAACTATATAGATAGATATATAGAATGATTTATAGATAGATAGAAAAACACATATTTAGATAGGTAGGTTGATTGATAGACAAATTGATAGAAAATTGGTTAACATATAGATAGACAAATATATAAAGAGATTATTAAATAGATAGATAGATAAACAGATAGCCAGTTAGATAGATAGATTAATTGATAGATAATTAGTAGATAGATATGCAAATAGATATACATGTAGAAGAATTATAGATATGCAGAATTATATCCAGATAGATATTCATATAGATATATATATAGATAGAAAAATAGATAGATTTAGTATAAGACAAATACATATATAGATAAATAAATAGATAGATATACAATAGATACACATATTTAGAGATAGTTTGAATGAGAAATAATTAGACATATAGATAAATATATAATAGATAGATTAATTGATTTATAGACTGGTTGATAGATAGATATATTTTTAGATAGATCAAAAGAAAAATAGAAAGATATATAGATTTAATGATAGATACATTGAACATAGATAGACATATAGATTCACAAATAAATAGATAGATAATAAATAGATAGATAGACATAAAAATAGACAAAAATATAATAGAAAGCTAGAAAAACAAATAGATAGATAATAGACAGACATACAAAAGAAAGATAAATAAATAGATAAATAGAAGATTGATTGATTGATTGATATGATAAATAGATATTAGATAAATAAATAGATTTATATCCTGATATATTGATAGACAATAAGACATATAGATAGATAGATAGATAATAGACAAACATATAAACTAATAGATAGTTAGCCAGATAGAAAGACTAAAGATAGACAAACACATAAAGTGACAGACATATAGATGGATAGAAATATATAATAAATACGATCGATAAATTTTATAGATTAGATCGATAGTAATAAACTAGATACGATACATAGATAGATTTATATATAATTAATAGATAATTGATTGAGAGATTGATAAATAGGATAGAAGATAGGATAGAAAGATAGACAGATAGATTGGTAGATAAATAGGACATAGATAGACAGATAAATAGATAGTTATATAGACATGTAGACTAGGCAAATATATAAGCAGATAGAAAAACATATAGATATATAGACTAAAAAATAGATAAATAGATTGATAGCTAGATATATAGATGGATAAAGAGATAGAAAGATAGCTAGACAGATAAGTAGATTGATAGATAGATAGCAGACAGATAGATATATAGATAGACAGAAAAATAAATAGATAAATAGATAGGTAGATTTATAGATAGATATCCCAAAAGATAGATAGATAGATAGATATACAGATAGATAGATAGATTACTAATAGTAGATTGATAGATATATTTATAGATAGATTAATAGATTGATAGAATGATAGATTGATTGATAGAGAGTTAGAAGTATAGATAGTCTGAAAAATAGACAGAAAGATGGACAGAAAGATAGTAGACATATAAACAGATAGATTGATAAATAATATAAATAAAAAGAGATAGATTAATGATAGATTTATTAGATAGATTGATATATAGAATGATAGATATATTGAAAGATTAATATATAGATTGATAGATAGATTGATAGGCAAATTGTTAGATAGATTTATAGATAGATTGAGATATATATAGATGTAAAGATATAAAATATATAACTAGATAAGTATAGATAGACAGACAGATAGATAGATAAATAGATAAGCATATTGATAGATAAATAAATAGATACATAGATAGATATAAGATAGCTAATCTATGGATAGATAATTAGATTATTAGAAAGATAAATAGTTAGTAGTTAGATAAATAGATAGATTGATTGATTGGTACATAGATAAATAGTTAGATAAATAGATAGATAGATAGAAATATAGATATATAGTCAAACTGATAGATAGATAGATAGACAGACAGATAGATATATAGATAGATAGATAGATAGATAAATAGATATATAGATAGATAGGCAGATATATAGATAGATAGATATAAAAATAGACTGACAGACAAATAAAAGAAAAATAAATAGATAGTTTCATCGAGAGACACATAGAAAGTTAAAACAATATATAGAGAGAGAGAGTATATATATATATATATATATATATATATATAAATATAATAGATTGATAGAATAATAGATAGAAAGACATAAACACATAGATAGATAGATAGATAGATAGACAGAAGATTGACAGATAGATACAATGATAGACAGATAGATGGAAGATAAATAGATAGATAAAAAGATAGATGGTCAAATAGATAGACAGATTGATTGACAGATTGATAGGCATATTGAAATATAAATTGATAGAATAGCATTGATTGATTGATTATAGAGATTGATAGATAAAATTGATTGAAAAATTTAAAACATATATTTAGACAACTAGATAATTAGTTTGATAGACAAATAGATAACTAAATAGATACAATGATAAAGAGATAGATAAACAAATAGACAAAGAGATAAATTGATTGATAGATAGACAATAAATAGGACAAATAGCATATACAGGTTAATTAGATTAGATATGTAGACAAATAGATTTATACTATAGATTGATGTATAGATAGATAGAAAAATACATAGATAGATAGATATATATATATAAAGATAGATAGATACATCGATAGATAGAAAACAGATAGATAGATAGAAAATAGATAGATAGATCGATAAATAGATATAAAGATAAATTGACAGAGAGAGAGATATATAGACAAACAGAAAGACAGACAAATAATTAGACATATATATATACAATTCTAAGTAGTCAAGTAGGCAGGCAGTCATGCAGTCATGTAGGTAAAAATATACACAGACAAATAGAAAAATAAATAGATACATAGAGAGATAGAGAGAGACAAACAAACAAACAGACAGATCGATTGATAGATAGATTGATTGATAGATTGATAGACAGACATACAGATAGATAGATAAATTAACACTTGATAGTATATTAAATTACATATTGATTGAAATATTGATAGATAGATTGATAGACAGATTGATTGATTAATTGATAGAAAATTTTTATATAAATAGATAGGTAGATTGTTTTTCAGATTGATAGATATTTTGATAGACAAATTGATAAATAGATAGATAGATAGATAAATAGATAGATAGATAGATTGAAAGATAAACAAGTAGATAGACAAATAAATACATAGATTATTAGACAAATATGTAGATAGATAGATAGATTGAAAGATAGAAAGATAGATAGACAAATAGATAGACAGAGGATAAACAAGTAGATAGATAGATATATAGAGAGATCGACAAATAGATAGAGATATACTTAGATAGATAGATAGATTAACAAATAGATAGATAAATAGATAGACAAACAAACAAATAGAAACATAGAAAGATACACATATAGTCAAGCAGTCACACAGCCAGACAATTAGACAAGTAAAAGATAGATAGACAAATAGATAGATTTAAAGATAGATAAAAAGATTGATAGACACACAAACAAACGAACATATTTAAAGATAAAAAAATAGAAAGACATATAAATAGAAAGATAAATAGTTATATAGGTAGATTGATAGATGGATTGATAGACAAATAGATAGACATAGGAATTCACAGATTGATAGACAAATAGATAGATAGATTGATTGATTGATAGATAGATAGATAAACATATAGAAAGAAAGATAGATAGATAGATAGAAATATAGGATAGATGGATTGAAAGATAGATTCATAAACAAACAAATAGATAGACAGATAGATATATAAATTGATTGATATATTAATTGACATATCAAATGTTAGATAAATTGATAGATAAATTATTAGACATATTTATTGCCAAATTGATTGAAATCTAGATAGAAATATTGAGAGATATATAGAAAGATAGATAGATAAACATATTCATAAACAAATACATAGACAAATAGAGATAGTTGGATAGATACATAAATATATAGATATACAATAGATAGATAGATAGATAGACAAAAAATTACATAGATAGATATAGATAAATAGATTAAAGGCATATTGATAGATAGATTTATAGATAGATTGATAGGCATATTGATAATAGATTGATAAACAAATTGATAAACAAAGATAGATAGATAGATAGATTGAATCGATTGTTATACAAATTAATAGATAGAATGATTGATACATTGATTGGACAGCTTCATAGATAGTTTGATAAAAAGATAATTAGAAAGATTGATAGGCATATAGATAGACAAATTGATACACAGAATATATAGACAGATACATACATAGAAAGATAGTAAAAAAGATTGATAGGTTTATAAACAATTTGATAGACTAATTGATAGGCAGATAGATAGATAGATTGATTGACAAATTGATAAAGAGATTGATAGAAAGATAGATAGTTAGTTAGAATGGTAGATAGATTGTTATTTAGATTGACAGAAATATAGACTAATAGATATAAAAATAGATAGAGAGTTAGATCGGCAGATAGATAAATAGATAACTAGATAGATCGATAGACAAATAGAGAGCTAGCTAGATAGATATCTAGATAAACATATAAATAGATAGATAAACAAATAGATAAATAGATATATAGACATATAGATAGAGAGATAGATATATATATATATATATATAGACAGATATAAAAATAGTTAGATAGAAAGATAGACATATAGATTGAAAGAAAGAAAGACACATTTAAGATAGACAAATAAACAGACAAATAGATAGAAAGATAGACAAATAGATAGACAAATAGATATATAGATAGATATATTGATAGATATATAGATAGATATGTAGATAGCCAATAGATAGACATATTGATAGATAGATAGATAGACATACAGACAAAAAGATTGATAGTCAAATAGACAGACAGACTTTTAGAAAAATAAATAGATTAATAGATGGATGGATATACAAATAGATAAATAGATGGATAGCCAAATAGAGAGATAGATATGCAGATTGACAAACAGACATTTAGGTAGGCAGATATTTAGGTAGGCAGGTAGATAGAGTGATAGACAAAAAGACGTATAAATATACATATAGATAGAGAAACAAATAAAAAGATAGATAGACAAAAAAATAGACAGACAAATAGATAGATAAATATATAGACAATTGATAGATAGATTAATAGAGAGATTGATAGAAAGTTATATAGATTGATTGATAGATTGATTGAAAAATAAATTGATAAATAGATAGATAGATAGATAGTTAGACATATAGATAGAAAGATAGATAGACAAATAGTTAGACAATAGTTAAATAAAATATAGATAGATAGATAGATATACAGGTAGATAGATAGATAGATAGACAAATAGATAGATTGATAGATTGATTATTCATAGAGTGAAAGATAGATAGACTGATACATAATTAGAATGATAGAAAGATTGATAGATAAATTGATAAATATATTGAGAGACAGAAAGATATAGAGATAAATAGGGACATAGATAGTCTAATAGATCGATAAATTATTAGAACAATAAATAGATCGATAGATAGATAGACAGTTAGATAATTAAGTATACATATAGATAGACTGATAGAGAGATATATATACATATAAATATATAATAAATAGATTTTATATATATATATATATATATAGATATATAGTAAGATAGATAAACATATAGATAGAAAGATATATAGATAGATAGACAGACAGATAGATAGAAAAATGATTAGGTAGATAGATAAATAGATTGATAGATAAATTAATTGACAAATTGATTGATAAATTGATAGACAGATAGATAGACAAATAGATAGATAGATATATTGATAAATAGATAGATAGATTAGCATATAGATAAACATACAAATAGATAATAGATAGATAGATAGATAAATAGATAGATAGATAGACAGATAGATAGATACACATAAATATACAAAAAGAAAGAAAGATAGGTAAATAGATAAATAGATAGAAAGATAGAAATATAGACAGATAGATTGATATAGAGATAGATAGAAGGATATATAAAAAGATAGATAGACAAATAGATATACGAAAAGATAGACATATAGATAGAATCATACAAAGATAGATAGAAAGATAGATAGACACATACATAGATAGATTGATAGACAGATATACAGATACATAAATTGAAATTTAGACTGATATATATATATAATTAGATAGAGAGATTGATAGATAGATTCATAGACAAATAAATAGAATGATAGTTAAATATATAGATTGACAAATTAATAAACTAGATTGATAGATAGATAGGATAAAATTATTGATATATAGATAGATAGATAGTTTGATGGATAGATAGAAAGACAAATAGATAGATAACTAGATATATAGATCAAAAAAATATTAAAAAAATAGAAAGATAAATAGATAGATAGACCTATAGAAAGAAAGAAAGATAGATAGATAGAATTATAAATAGATAGATAGATATACAGGTTGAAAGATAAAAAGCTAGATACATAGTTAGATAGATAAACTACTAGATAAAAAGATGTATAGAAAATAAATAAAAAATAAAAAGATATTTAGATCGATAAATATAAAGATAGATAGGCAAATAGTTAAACAGATAAATATATAGATAAAAATTTGACAGATAAATAAATAAATAGATATATAGATAGATAGCTAGATAAACAAATAGATTGTAGATTGATAGATATATTGATAGATATATACAAAATTGATAGATATATACAAAATTGATAGATATATAGATCTATAGATAGATTTATAGATAGATAAATTGACATATTGATAAATAGATTAATAGATAGTTTGATATACAGATTGATAGGCAGACAAATTGATATATTGATAGATAGATAGATTGATAGATAGATAGATAGATAGACAGATTGATTGACAGATGATAGGTAGATTGATGGATAGATTGATTGACTAATAGATAGATAGAAAGATAGAAAGAAAGAAAGAAAAACATATAGATATATAGATAAATAGTTAGATTGACAGATTGATATACAAATATATATATATATATATATATATATATATATAGTGTATAGATAGTATGATAGATAGATAGACACAAAAAGATAGATAGATAGTTAACTAGACACATAGACATATAGATGGATAGATAGATAAATAGATAGATAGTAAAAAATATATATATAGATATAGGCATATAGACAGACAGATAGATAAATAGATATATAGATAGTTAGATAAATAGATAGACAAATAGAAATATTGATAGATAGACAAACAGATAGATAGACATATAGAAAGATAGATAGATAGATAAATAAATAGATTGATATATAGAGTGATAAAGTGATAGATAGATCGAAAAAGGCAGATAGATAGCTAGACATATAGATAGATTGATGATTGACATATAGACAAATATCTAGAATGATATATAAAAGATAGAATTAAATATATATAGATAGCCAGATAGATAAATAGATAGATAGATAGATATAAAGATAGATAGATATACAAAAATAGAGATAGATTAATATATAGAAAGATAGATAGACAGAAAGAAAGAAAGAAGATAGATAGATAGATAGGCAGATAGAAAAATAAGAGATAGAGACAGACAATAGACAAATCAATAGAGAGGTATATAGGTAGATATAAAAATAGATAGATATACAATAGTAAGAGTAGTAGATAGGTAGATATGAAAATAGATACATAGATAAATAGATAGATAGTTAGAGAGACAAATAGACAAATAGATATATTGGCAGATAGATATATAGATAGATAGATAGCTATATAGATAGGCAAATAGATAGATAGATAGACATATAGACAAATAGATACATAGATAGATAAACTTATATACTAATAGAATAATAGACTAATAGATATAAGGATAGTTAGAAAGATAGATTGATAGATTGATAAATAAATAGATAGATAAACACATAGTTATACAGTTAGATAAATAGATAGACAAATAAATAGATAAAAAGATAGACAGATAGATAGACAAATGGACAAATATACATATAGGCTAATAGGCAGATAGAGAAATGAAAAGATAGAAAGATAAGATAGATAGATAGATAGATAGTCATATAGACATATAAACAAATAGATAGATATGCAGATAGATAGATAAATAGATACATAGATAAATAGATAGTCAGATAGATAGATATATATATATATAAGCTAATAGACTGATAGATATAAAGATTTATTGATATAAAGATAGTTAGATAGATATCGAGTTAGATAGATAATAAGTTAGATAGATAGATGGTTAGATAGTTAGATAGATTGATAGATTAATAGATAAATACATAGATAGACAGACAGACAGATAGATAGATAGATAGATAGAATTTTTACACATATAGATAGATAGACATATAAATAGATAAATAGATAGACATATAAATAGATAAATAGATAGACATATAAATAGATAAATAGATAGACAGAGAGATATATAAACACATAGAAATATAGATTGATAAATAGACAAATAGATAGATAGATAAATAGATATATAGATAAATATATAGACATATAGACATATAGATATATATATATATATGCAGTTTGATAAACATATAAACAAATAGAAATATATACACATAAATAGAAAGACAGATAGATAGATAGATAAACATATAAACAAATTAATAGATATAAAGATAGATAGAAAGACACATAATTAATAGAAACATGGATAGATAGATTAATAGTTTGATAAATTGATTGATAGATAGACATATAGATAAATAGATAGAGAGAAAGAGAGATTGGTAGATTTTATATACATAGATAGATAGATAGATAGATAGCCCAATAGAGTGAAAGTTGATATATTGAAAGAAAGATAGACATATACACAGAAAGACAGATAAACAGATATATTGAAAGACAAATTGATAGTTTGATAGATAGTAAGATAGATAGAAAAATATATAAATATACATATTAATAGATAGAAAAAACAAATATTTAGATGGATAGATAGATAGACAAATAGGCAAAAATATAAAAATATAGATAGACAAATAGATAGATATATAGGCAAATAGATAGATAGATAGATAGGTAGGCAAATAGATAGATAGATAGATAAATAGGTAGATAGGTAGATAAAAGGATAGACATATATATATATATATAGTAAGATAGATAATTAGATTGGCAAATAAACAGATTAGAAAATAGATAGATACACATATAAACATATAGAAAGATTGATAGATAGGCTGATAGATAGAAACATGGTTAGATAATTAGATAGATAGGTAGATAGATAGATAGATAAATATTTAGATAGATAGATAGATAGAAAAATAGGCAAATATATAGAAAGAAAAATAGCCAAATTGATTGATAGATAGGCAAATAGATAGATAGATAGATAGGCAAATAGATAGATAGAGAGATATGCAAATAGATAGATAGATTGCTAGACAAATAGGTAGATAGGTAGATAGATAGATAGACAGATGGATAGATAGATAGATATATAGTTAGATATATAATTAGATAGATAAATAAATAGATTGGCAGATAGATAGAAATGCATATAAACATATAGATAGATTGATTGATTTATAGATAGAAACATAGATATTTAGATAAATAGGCAGATAGGCGGACAAATAGACAGAAAAATAGATAAATATATAGATAGATAGATATATAGATAGACAAATAGAAATATTGGCAAATAGATAGATAGACAGAAAGAGAGTGAGAAATATTGATAGATAGATAGATACAAAGACATATAGATAGATTAATAGATTGATTTCTACATATATAGATAGAAAGATAGATAGATAAAGAGAGATATAGATATATAATATATAGTTTGATAGATAGATAGATATATTGACAAATAGACAAATATTTTTATAGATAGTTAGATATATATATATATATATATATATATAGATTGATAAAAAGATAGGCATATATAGTGATAAACAATTAAACAAATAGATAGATAGATAGAAATATTTATAGTTTCATTGGCAGATAAATAGATAGACAGATAGATAGATAAATAGTTAGACTAATAGATGGATAGATAGATAGACATATAAAAAGGTAGATACATAGACAAATAGACATATTGACTTATATAAAGATGAATATACAAAAATTTAAACTATTACATAGATAGATATATAAATAGATAAAGATATATAGGTTTACAAATAGATAGATATATAGATAGATAGATTGATTGATATACAGATAGATAGATTGGCCGATAGATAGATAGATAGACCGATAGATAGATAGATAATTATGGATAAATAGATAGATAGATAGATAAAGAAATTGATAAATAGAAAGATAGACATATAGATAGATAGATTGATAGATAGATAAATAGTAAGATAGTTAGATAGATAAATAGATAGAAAGATACACTACAAAAAAATTATTGATTTAGCTAGGGAATTTTAGCTAGGGATCAATCCCTAGCTAAATTGCGAGGGATTAGCTAGTGAATAGCAATAGATTTATGTTTTCATTAAAATAAAATTTAAAACAAATTAGCCATAGATTGGAGATCGATTAGCGATGGAATAATTATCGTAATTCTGCATCAGAAAAAAGTGGGTAATTTAGTAACGGATTAGCAACTGGAATATTTTCGTAAATTCCTGATCAAGAAAAGTGAGAAATATTTGATGGAATTAGCTGATGAAATTTCCCTAGCTAATAAAATCCGAAATTTAGCGACGAATTTAGTGATAGAATTTCCTAGCTAATTAAATCTGGAATTAGCAATTAGCAACATAATTTTCCTTCCTAATAAAATGCGAATTTTAGCAATGGATAGCGATGGAATTTCCATAGCTAATAAAATATGGAATTTAGCAATGGATTTAGCGATGAATTTCCCTACCTAATAAAATTGTTAATTTTGCGATGGATTTGAGGTTAGAATTTCCCTATCTAATAAAATCTAGAAATTAGCGATGAATTTAGCAATGAAATTTCCCTAGCTAATAAAATCTAGAAATTAGCGATAGATTTAGTGATAGAATTTCCCTAGCTATAAAAATCCGAAATTTACCTATGGATTTAGCAATAGAATTTTCCTAGCTAATTACATCCATAACATAGCGACAGATTTAATCTACGGAGTTCCCTAACTAATTACATCCATAACATAGCAACAGATTTCATCTACGGAGTTCCCTAGCTAATTACACACTTAACATAGTGATGCCTTTTAGCAACGTAATTTCTCTAGCTAATTATATCCCGAAAATATAGCTACAGGATTTAGCGATGAAATTTCCCTTTATAATTATATATTAATATAGCCACGGATTTTATCGGCGAAACTTCTCTAGCCAATTACTTCCTGAATATACTGACTGATTTTAGTGACGTAACTTCACTAAGTAATAAAATCCGAATTATATCGACAGATTTAGCAAGGGACCTTCTCTAGCTAATTAAATCCGAAATATACTGACGGATTTAGTGACTTAAAAATATCTAGCTATTTAAATCCAAAACATAGCGACGAAATTTTCCTAGCCAATATTTAATTATTTAATTTTTTGTAATTTATTATTAGTCTTAAAATTTTATTTAATTTTGTTTATTAAATTATGTTAATGGTCTATAGATGAGCGATCTTTGAGAGTTACATTCTACTCATAAAATTATAAAAAAAATGATATTATAAATAAATAATTTAAAAAATATAAAAATACAAAAAAATTATATTAATAAGGACTAACATATCTATTTTTATGGTGTATTAATTTTTTAAAAAGTATACATAAAATTTTTCTAAAATTTTTAATTAAGAAATATAAAAATTTGTATTAAAGTAATATTAAAAAATTAATTCAATAAGTATAATAATTTATTTCGATATATAAAAAATTAAATTAACATACTTTAAAATTTCTACAAATATAAATGTAAATTAATTCAATGTATGATAAAATATATAATATTTTCAAAAATATCTGAATTGACGAATAAACTAGTAAATATTATTATGATTAATAGTATAAAAAATTTTAAGATTATATGAAACATTTAAAAATATAATTAATACAAAATTTTAAATTTTTGAAATATAATAAAAATATAAGTTTTTTCATTAAAGTTAAAAGAAAATAAATTAATATTAAAAATAAATACATATATGTTTGCCCCAACTAAAATTTATAAGAATTAATAATTAAGTAATATTTTTTCTATTAGCTTTTAGCATTCGGTCTTTATTAAAATAATTAATATAACTTTTTTAATTATCTTATCACTTTAAGTAATTTTTTGAATTTTAAAAATTATAATGGTATCAAATAATATGAAATTTTATTCTTTTAAAATTATTACATATTATCTTCATAAAAATTAATATGATGAATTCTTAAAAATTTATTACCATAAAATATAAATTTTTATATATTTTTTAACATAAAGAGTATTTTATAACACTTATGAGAGTGACTAGAGGGCAAATCATCTTTTCATGTATACATTATAATATGAAATTTGTTAATTTTGTAGCTATTTGATATTTTTTTATAAGGCTAAACATGTATTTTATTAAATTGTTTATATATTTATTATTTAATTAATATTATAATAAAAAATTGTAAAGTGTATATTTTTAATTTATACCTTGCTACACGCACATTAATTTATTTAAAAAAATTTTGATAGTAAATAAAATAAATGAGTCTTTTTGTATTATATATATATATATATTCTATATTATTTATTTAATGTTTTTATAATTAAAAATAAAAATATTTTGGAAATATATATAATTTGTTTATTTTGGAAATATATTTAATGTTTATTTTGTTCTCTAATTATACTTATTGTGATACATACCTAATGCATTTGTGTTGTGTTGGGCAGTATGTATGCTAATATAAACTTAATTTAATTATACTTTTTTTAATACATATTATGTTAATTTAATTATACTTTTTTTAAATACATATTCTGTTAATTTAATTATACTTGGATTGCTTATATAAACATAATCGTAAAACACAAAATGGGTGTTTTGTGTTGGGTAGTGTGTATTTAACACATAAATACATAAGTGTATTTTATTATATTTATAACTATAAAAATAGTTTACATAAACATAACTATATATAAATATAAAAACATATATTTAATATATATATATATATATATATATATATATATATCTATCATAATTTTATATATGATAAATTCAATATAGATGTCGTGTATTTCAGATATAATTAGTATTATACATATAACATTATATACATATTTTACACAAATAAAGATATATTGACTTTATGATAGGATTTTAATAATGTATATTTGAAATTTGCAAGTCATCATTAAAAAATACGCCTTTAATAAATTTGCATTGTGAAAATATCTATTATTCCATAATACCTTGCTTACCCAATAAGTATAATTATATTAATATTTGTAAACTATATTTTACACATGGCTTTATGTATAAGGAAAAACACACGCTCTTATAAAATGTAAGAGTGTATTTAATATTTGTAAATTTAAACTATAGTCACCTTAATATTTGTTAATGTCAAATTAATATCTGTAAATATTTATTGACCAGTTTTTAATTAGTTAAAATAAAATGTAATAGGCTTTATGTATACTGATACTAATTTAAAAGACATTTAAATACATTTATATATTTGACTATATCTTAATTACTATGTTTAATAAAATGCCGCATAGGCTCCCTTATAAATACTCTAGCATTGACTATCAATATGATTCATACTGGATTAAAATATATAAGATATCCATCTCATTTGACATACATTATTTCCTACATGAATTGATGCCGTTGACTTTTTGATGGGTTTGAGAAGTTCCACATATATGGATGAGTCGATCTCACATATTTTATCACCGCTATAGCCATTAACTCATAAATTGTATATCCATGGACTTGATACTATTTACTTATTGTAAGCTAACCATAGAATTGTTTACTTGAGTAAACTCTATAAACTATTTACTTATTGTAAGCTTAGATAATGAAGAAACTTTGATAATTAATTCAAATAATCAATATCTATGAAATGATAATCCAGATTCATAGAGTTAACTTTATTACTTGTTAAACTCATATACTTGTGATATATAATACCATGCTATAAAATAACTAACACTTACATTGATTTTTGTAGTGTCTTATCTCTCTATAATTTCAATACTTAATGATCTTTGAGATATTATAATTACAATGATTCTTAGATTTAGACCTCTTGTTTTTTGATCTGCTTTGACATTTTCTCTTGGTTGAATTTTTTACAATTAACTTTGTATATAATTCTAAAACGGTTGATATTTCACTTGTCTATCTTTATTGAATCTCCTTGCTTAGAATTAGATCATGAACATCATCAAATTTCAATTTATTAGTTCTTGATGAACTATGCACAACTATAATTGTAATACATTAATTTTTGATATAGAACATAGAAGTATCAATACACATACTTCATCATCAACTTTAATACCAAACAAACTTAATTGGGTTGTGATTGTGTTGACTTCATTGAGTTGTAGGGTCATTGATGTGCTTTCTGTCAATTTCAGATTGAAAAAACACCTCTTAATGTGCACTTTTGTAGCATCAATTAGTTTTCGTATATACTAGCAAGAGCCATCGTAAGCCTTACTATGCTCTTCTCATTTTTTATATTGAAATTAAGTTGGTAAGATATCATATTTAGATGAATTCAAGTGCTAGTATGTGCTCTTCTTTCTTCATAAACTCTATCATCTTCCTCAGAAGGGGTTGATATAGATTTTTCTAGTATATATAATCTTCCATCTATATTTTCTAGAATCCAAATTTTGTTCCATAATTTTTTTTTATTTTAACTTTTCCTTCATATGTAGTCATTACTATCTACAGAATATGAATTCTTCAAGACAATTCTTGCAAAACATTGTGTATGAGAATTGAGAACACCTCTTTTGACATGCTGATATTGTCTGCAAAATTTTTACTATTTATTAAATTAATTATTATCATCAATAGTAACTTCACCCAATGGTGCATCATAATGCACAACTTAACCCTCCAATACCAATTGTTGAAAATAACTTGATTTCCTATTTGTTAGATAGACATTTAGATAAACTAAGAAATATAAAGGTAAACAGATCGAATGATTGATAGATAGATGATAGATATATAAATATAAATATATATATATATATATATATATATATATATATATATATAGAAAGATTGACAAATAGGCTCATAAATAGAAAGACAGTTAGATAGTTAGAGAGAGAAAAATTGAAAGAAGATATATAGATTAATTGATAGATATAATAGTTAGATAGTTACATAGATATATAGATTGACATATAAACATTTCGACATAAAATAGATAGATATAAGGAAAAACATATAGACAAACATATAGATAGATACATAGATATACAAATAGATAATAAGATATATTGATAGTCAGATTGATAGATAGACTAATAGACTAATAAACTGATAGACTGATATACTGATAGATTGATAGAGAGGTAGATAGACAGATAGATAAATTAATAATTAGACAGACAAATAGATAGATAGGTAGGTAGGTATAAAGCTATAAGATAGATAGATAGATATAAAATAGATAGATAGATAGACAGATAAATAGATGTATATAAAGATAGATAGATAAACAGATAGATATATTATAGATAGACCGATAGATAGATTAATTGATAGAAAGATTGATTTATTGATTGATTGACATATGAATAGATAGATATAAAGATAGATAGATAGATATTTAGAAAGGTATATAGATAGAGAGATAAATAGTCATATATATAGATAGATATATAGATAGATTATTAGACAGATAGATAGACAAATAGATATAAATATAGATAGATAGATAGATATAAAGAGAGATTAATATACATATTATTAGAAAGATAGATGGACATATTGATAGATAGATTGATTGATTTATTGATAGATTTATATGTAGATTGATATACAAATTCTATTGACAGAATGATCGACAGATTGATAGAGAGATTGATAGAGACTATTTGATAGACAGATTGATAGACATAATGATAGATAGATAGATAAATAGTTAAACTAATTGAGAGAAAGATACATACCTATATAGATAAGATAGATGGATAAATAGATAGACAGACTAATTGATTCGGTGATATATAGATAGATATACAGATAGACAGACAGACAGATAGATAGATAGATAGATAGACAAATAGATAGATAGATATATCGATAGATAGTTAGATAAACAAATATATAGATAAATAGATACATAGATATATAGATAGACATATAGTAAGACAGATAGATAGACACATAGATAGATAGATATATATATATATATATATATACACACACACACACACTAATAGATAAATAGATAGATAGATAGATAAATATATAGACTGATTGATTGATTGACAGATAGATATATAGATAGATAATTAGATAGATAGACAGATATATAGATAGATAGTTAGATAAACAAATATATAGAAAAATAGATAGATAGATATATAGATAGATAAATAGATAGACATATAGTTAGATAGATTGATAGACACATAGATATATAGATAGATATATATATATACAAATAGATAGATAGATTGATTGATTGACAGATAGATATATAGATAGATAAATAGATAGATAG
The DNA here is from genome assembly GCA_029783825.1 of Sapria himalayana. NCBI lineage: Eukaryota > Viridiplantae > Streptophyta > Magnoliopsida > Malpighiales > Rafflesiaceae > Sapria > Sapria himalayana. The sequence continues at coordinate 45,871 of JAREIK010000612.1, forward strand.
ATAGATAGATAGAGACATAGATTAAAAAATTGATAGATATATTGATAGATAGATAGATAAATAGTTATATTGATAGATATATAGACAAATAGATAGACAGATAGATTGATTGACAGATAGATAGATATATAGACATATAGATAGATAGATAGATTGATAGATAGATAGATAGATTGATAGATAGAAAGATAGATATATAGATAAGTAGATAGATAGATAGAGAGATAGACATATAAATAGATAGATATGTATATTGATATGTAGATAGATTGATAATAGATATATTGATAGATATATAGATAGAAAGATAAATAGAATGATAGACATATAGATAGACAGATTAATAGACAAAATAATAGATAGATTAAAAGATTGATTGATATATAGATTTAAAGAAGATTGATCGACAAATTGATAGAGAGAATGTTAGACAGATTGAAAGTCAAATTGAATGATAGATAGATAGACAGATAGATAGACAAATTGATAAAAATATAGATAGAAAAATAGAAAGATTGATATATAGAAAGAATATTAGACAAATAGATTGACAAATAGATTGAAAGATAGATAGACAAATAGATAGATAAAAATATATTCGGATATTTAGACATATAAATAGACAGAAAGATATACTAATAAATAAACAGATATATAGATAGAAAGATAGACAGACATTTAGATAGAAAGAAAGAAAGATAGATAGATAGATAGATCGATAGATACATAGATAGATAAAAAATAGATACATAGATAGATAGATATATTGATAGACAGATTGATATACAAATATATAGATAAATATAAAGAAAGATTAATAGATGAATAGACAGATAGATAGTCAGATTGATAATTTGTTTGAAAGTTAGATTGATAGACAGATTGATATATAGTTTGATAGCCTAATTGCTACACAGATTAATAGATAGATTGGTAAATATATTGAAAGATACATATATTGATACAATTATAAATAGATAGATATATAAATAGACATTTAGATAAATAGATAGATAGACAGATAGTTGGAAAATAAATATATATATAGATAGATAGATTGATTTATAAATAGATAGAAAAGATAGAAAGAAAGATAGATAGATAGATAGATAGATAAACATATAGATATACAGATAGATTGAAAGATAGATTGATAGAGAGATAGTCAGCTAAATAGACACATAAACATATAGATAGATAGATTGATTGATTGATAAATAGATAGATAGATAGTAATATGGAAATATAGACAAATAGACATAAAGATTGTTATATAGATAGATTGATTGATTGATTGATAGGAAGATAGATAGTCAAATAGACAAATAGACAGTAGTAATATGGAAATATAGACATATAGATAAATAGATAGGTATATAGATAGATTGATTGATAGATTGATAGATGGTCAGATAGACAAATAGACATATAGATAAATAGACAGACAAACAGATAGATAGATATATAGATAGATAAATAGAAAGATATATATATTGATAGATAGCTAGAAACATAGACATGTAGATAGACAGATTAATAGACATAATAATAGACATATTTATAGATAGATTGATAGAGAGATAGATAGACAGCTTGATAGACATATTTATAAATAGTTTGATAGGTAGAATGTAAGACTGATTGAAAGAACAATGGATAGATAGATAAATAGATAGTCAAATTGATAAAAAGGTAGATAGACCGATAATATTGAGATATAAATAGATAGATTATTATTCAAATAGATTGATAGATATATTGAGAGATAGATTTAAAAATAGATAGATAGATAGACAGATATATAGTCATATAGATAGACATATATATATATTGAAAAATAAATAGAATGATAGACGAATAAAGATACTGATAGAAAGACTGAAAGATAGACAGACACAAAGATAGATAGATAAATAGACAGATAGATAGATAAAAAGATTGTTAGAATGATGGATAGATAGATAGTTAGAAAATATATATATGTAGATAGATAGATAGATAGAAACATAGATAGCCAAATCAATAGGAAAATATATAAATAGATTAAAAATTAGATAAGCAAATAGATAGTCAGACTGATAATTAGATTTAAAGAAAGATTAAGAGACATATTTATAACCAAATTGATAGCCAAATTGATATATAGATTGATAGGCAAATGGGTAGACAAATTGGTAGATAGATTGTTATATATATTTTTATACAGAAATATATACATATGGATAGTCATTTATACAGAAATATATTTTTATACAAAATTGGTAGATAGAAAGATAGACAGAAATATAGATAGAAAAATAGACCGATAGATATATAGATAGATAAAAGGATAGAGATAAAGATAGACAAAAAAATTAGACCGATAGATAGATAGATAAATAGATACATAGAAAAAAGATAGATAGATATATTGATTGATAAATAGATAGATAGATAGACAAGATAAAGATAGACAAATAGTTAGATAGACAGACAAAAAGACAAATAGATAGACAAATAGGTAGACATATTGAAAGAAATATAAATAGACTAAAAACTGATAGATAGACGAACATATAGATAGTCATATAGATAGATAGATATACAAATATAAAGACAAATAAATAGAAAGACAGATTAATAGATAGATAGATAGATATATAGACACTTAAAAAACATATAGACTTATAGAAAGATAGACAGATCTAAAGAAAGACAAATGGATAGTAAGATAGACATATAGATTGAAGGTAGATAGATAAAAGATAGATATACAAATATTTATATAGATAGATACATAGAAAGACAGATAAATAATAGAAAACTAGTATAGATAGATAGACAGACAGATAGATAGATAGATAGATAGATAGATAGATAGATAGACAGACATACAGATAGATAGATTAATATATAGATAGATAGATAAATTAATAGGCATATAGATAGATAGATTGTTAAACAGATAGATAGACAGATAGATAAACATATAGATAGAAAGATACACAAATAGATATATAGACAGATAGATCGAGTGATAGACAAATAGATAGATATACATATAAAAAAACAGATATACAGATAGATAGACTAACAAAGAGATAAATAGATAGACAAAAATTATATAGATAGATAGACATATAGATAGATATGCAGATAGATAGATACATAGACATATATACATACAAATAGATGGTCAGATAGACAAAGCAATAGATAGAGAGAGAGATAGATAGACATATAGATAGTCTGACAGATAGTTAGACAAATAGACTAACAGATACATATATAGATAGATTCATACACAAATAGACACACAGATAGATAGACAGATATACTTATATACATTCAAATAGATAGTTAGATAGACAAATAGATAGACAGATAGATAGTTAGATATATAGATAGAGAGACAAATATACTAATAAATAGATAGATAGACTGATATATATATATATATATATATATATATATATATATATATATTGTTTGAAAGATAGATAGATAGATAGATAGACATAATGATACATAAATAGTTAGATACATAGATAGTCAGATACATAAATAGGTAGATATACAACTAGATAGAATGATAGATATATAGATAGACAAATCAGATAGATATATAGATAGATAGATTGATAGATAGATTATTAAATAGATAGATACATAGACATAAAGATAGACAAATAGATAGATATATAGCTAGTTAGATTAATAGGCATAAAGATAGACTTATATATGATAGATAGATAGTCAGATAGATAAACATATAGATTGATTCATAAATAGATAGATAGATTGATTGATATATAGACAAATAGACAAATAGATAGATAGACAATTAGATAGATAGATAGATAGATTAACAATTAATGAAATAGATAGGTAGATAAATAGATAGATAATTAGATAAATAGATACCTAGATAGACAAATAGATAACATACATATTGATTAACAAATATATAGACAAATAAATAGACTATTAAATAAATAGATAGATAGATAAATACATATATAGATAGATATATAGAAATACTGAAAAATAGGTAGATTATTAGACAGACAAATAGATAGATAGATAGATTAATTGATTGATTGATAGTTACGGAGATATATAGATAGATTGATAAATTGATTGATAGAAAGATAGATAGACAAATAAATCAGCACATAGATAGATACAAAGATAGAAATATAGACAGATATATAGACTGATATATAGACAGATAATAGAAAGATAGATAGATAGACTGACCGATAGACATACAAATAGTAAGATAGATTGACTAATAGATAGACAGATAGATAGATAGATAGATAAACATATAGATAGATAGATAGATAGAAATATAGATAGATTTATAGAGAGATAGATAGATAGATAGACAAATAGATACAAATATTGATAATTTGATTGCTAATTGATTGATATACATAATGATATGCATATTGGTAGACAAATTGATTGGTAGATTGATATATAGATTGATAGACAAATAGTTAGATAGATTGATAGACAAGTATATAGATAAATAATTAGAGTGATAGAAAGACAAATAGATAGGCAGATAAAGAGTTATGGATATTGAGATATAGATAGATAGCTAGATAGATAGAAATATAGAAATATATATAGATAGACAGACAGATAGATAGATTAAAAGATATAGAAATTCATAAACAAATAGATAGATAGATAGTTAGATAGTTAGATCGAGAGATAGATAAAAATATAAATAGATAGATATATTAATAAATAGATAGATAGAGAGGTAGGTATACTGATAGATAGACAAATAGGTAGAAAGACATATATATATAGATAGACAGATAGATAGATAGATAGATAGACAAATTGACACACAAATAGACATATAGTTAGACAGACAGATAGACAGACAGATAGATAGATAGATAATTAGTCCGATTATTATACAGATAGATAGACATATAGATTGAATTATTGATTGATTGATTGATTGACAGATTGATAATTTGATTAAAAACTAGATATAAAAAAAGATGAATTAATAGATAGAAAAATAAATAGAAAGTAGATATACAAAAAGATAGACTGACAGACCGATAGACATACAAATAGATAGATAGATAGTTAGTTAGATAGACAGATAGACAGACAAATAGACAGACAAACAAATAGATACATAGACATATACATAGACATATACATAGATAGATAAATAGAAAAATATATAGATAGATAGATAGATAGATAAAAAGGTAGATAATTTGATTGATAGAAAGATTGATAAATAGATTAATATATAGATTGATAGATAAATTGATAGATAGATTGATATACAAATTGAAAGACAAATAATAGACAGATTGATAGACAAATATATAGATAAATAGATAGATAGATAGATAGATAATTAGACTTATAGATAGATAGATAGATAGATAGACAGATAGATAGATAAATTATTAGACATTAAATAGATAAATTGATATATAGATAGATAGACAGATAAATATATAGATAGATAAAAAGATAGACAAATAGATATATAGATAGATTGATTGATTAATGGAATAATTACTTATTATAAATCTATACACGAAATAATTTACCATGCATGATCAATGTGCTTTGAGAATGCATGTTATTTAATAAAACACATTGAGAAAATTTTTCACAATGTTGTTTCCCTACTTACAATAATGTATAGTCTACTTGGGTTCTTATTCTTTTACACCCCCCATTTCTCTATCAAGTGTGCTTTGATTCTACATGCCAATATTAGATAGATATAATAAAGTCTTAGTGTAGTTATTTTTTTTCAATAGTTCTATTAAACAAAAAATTAATATTAGGCTAATTGAATTAAATAAAGCATCTACAATCTTAACAGAATAGAATTACTATAGAATATAATGGATACCTAATTAAAGTCTAAAAAATATGATTATTTAAGAAAAAAAACATAACAAAATTCATCATCATTCACCAACAAAAATTATTGCATCAACAAACTATCAACATGAGCAATGACAACAAAATTAAAGGTCATGGTTAAGCTGTACCTTCTTCTTTGAGAAAAAATTAAGATTTTCACACTATAACCATATAAACCTAATTAGTAGATAAATTTCCATAGGTTCTTTATATTCATCTTCTCTACATGTCAAAAATTCTAAAATATAAAAGTCCATAATTTGGAATATAAGATATAACTTGAATTTAAAATATTACAGTACATTGCTCTTCTTCTCCTCTTGTTGTTATTTTCTTCGTCCTCTTTTACAATTCTTCTTCAAATTTCAAAGCTAGCACAATTTCTATTGATTTGAAATCCATTAAACCTTTTAAAAAAATCATTAAAATAAAAAAAGTTCGCGCTACCGATTTATTATTAACATAGGACTCAACAAAAAAGCACCATTTAACTCACTACCAATTGTAAATTTGCAAAACTCATTACTAATTTCTCATTAAATTATAATGAAAATAAACAAAAAACATGTAGAGAGAGAGAGAGAGAGATGTTCTTTGTTTGATATGGATCTGCAAAATAATGTTGCGATGGTAATGTGTTCTGAGATATGTTCTTTGTTTGATATAATTCTTTGAAAGAATGTTGCGATTCCTTTGTGTTCTGAGAGTCAAAGATTTTTTAGAAGTGAACAGACCTAATTATGTAGAGATGGCCAGAAGGGGGAGAGATGGGTTAGAGACAAAAAATATTAGAAAACAAAATTATTTTTTATCAACCATTAATTATATTATTTACTAAATAAATAAATTTATGGTTAATAGTTTATAAAATTTTTATGGTTATTTTTTATATTAGTATTTAAAAATTAATCAAATCAATTTCAGAAATAAATTAAATTAATTTATGGTTATTTATTTAAAAAACATATTATTTTATATAACTATTGATAAATTGTATAAATGTATATCCAGACAAAATTTAGAACATCTCAATTAAATAAAAAATAAATAACCAAGTAAATACTGAATAAGTAACTTATCAATAATATTCAAACAACTAATAAAATATCTGACCATAAAAATAAAAATATATAATCTTAACATTATCCAAAAAAATAAAATTAAAAATTAATTACTTACAAATATAACATACAAAAATAAGACTAAAAATAAATCTAAAAATAAAAAAAAAGACAAAAGCAACTAAATTTCAACTTGTATATTACTATAACAAATAATTTTAGATAATTTTTTAGTAGCTATTTCAATATTTTAAAAAAACAAGAAGAATATCTTAAGCAAATAATAATTTTCTATACTATGATTATTAATTTTTGAGTTAATAATTATACATCTAAGTAAAAAGATGAGTTACAAAACTATAGTAAATAACAAATGATAAGTATCAACAACATTTTTTAAAAAATATTTTTTCACTTCTTTAAAGTAAGCATCATGATAGAGGAGCTCTATGAAGACTCCTAAATGACAATGATAATTGACTTGTCTCCCTCAATACCCAATAAAACTCTCGGCCTCATTCATAGATAAAACTACTAATATTTTTCTATGATATATCATTTCTTCATATGATATATACATTATAGAGATAATCTCTTGTGTATGCATACAAGCATCATATTGCACATCACTATTCTCATAGTTGCACATTTATATTAAAGTTTAGACTTTTATATATAATGGCATATGATTGTATAAATGTATAAGTGTTTAGATATAATGTTGTGTTTAAAATATTTTTTTAAATGCTATATATATATTTATACATACATACATACATACACACATATATATAATATATATATATATGTAACACTTTTATAAATATTATATAGTATATATATCACAATTATATAAACATTATAAATATTATATATTTATATAAAAATTTATATGTTATATATATATTTAAAAAAATGTATACATATTTTATATGTTATATAAATGTTATATAAACTATTATATAAATTGATAGTATTATGTAAATGTTGTATAAATATGTATAAACATTTATACATATGTATAAATATTTATATATAACATTATTTCTTTATATAAACATATCAATGTTGATATATAATGTTATACATTTATATATATTTAAGTATAAACATTTATATATATTGTCATATGATTATATAAATGTTTAAATGTTTATATATAATGTTATGTGTTTATAATATTTATATAAATATTATATTACTACAAATTTGGGATACTACTATCCAAAACAGTATACCTCTCATGCTATAGTGTTTTTAAAAATAGATTTTTTTTGCTTTTATTTTTTCATTTTTTTTCAAAACATGAAATATACAGGAGGAATAAAAGTATTTTTTGAGTTTACTAGAATGTATAAATCTTTATTTTCATGTATATTTTAATATGAATATTTACTTATTTAGGTACTTTTAAAAAATATTATTCTAATTCACCATTACATAATTTTTCCTATGTCTAACAACATCCAACAACAATACAAAATATTTTCAAACAATATTAAACTAGGAAAAAAAAGAATTTACTAATCGGCATCACCTTTAGTAGCTCATATTTTATATTTAATTGAGGATGGTATTTTGTTTACATGAAAAAAATTAATTTTTTCCTTAATTATATCAAAATTAAGGAGGTTGTGAAAAAAAACATGAACAATATAAAATTTAATGAATTTGATTTTATCATGATTATACAATTTCAACAATTCTTTCACTAATTATGAAATATTTTTGATTATATGAGTATTCTAATTTGAGATGTATATAAGTTTTAAGCAAAAGATTAATAATTTTTATAATTTTTAAAATATAATCTTTAAATATTATCTCTTGATAAAATAAAAATTTATTATATTTTAACATTACACAAAGTCAACTTGAAAATTTAAGTATCACACCCTGAGTAGGTATTCACTTGCAAACTAAGCAACAAAGATCTAGGTTGAGTATTTTCAACCTACTAAATCAACGTGAGCAACCAAACTTTCTGAGATATTACTTTTACCTATCTTAATTGCCAATTAAACTCACTGAGTTAAAACTTTCATCACATGTAAACTCTTTTGAATCACACACTAGAAAATATATGATTTTCTTTTAATAAAATTATTCATGAATAAATAAAGCATATTGTGTTAGACTATAATTTACATTATAAGATTTAAGAGAATACTGACATTTCATTCTATGCATTATTTGTGATCAGCTATCATTCCTATTATGCTGTATGTATGCCAACTTGAAAGGAAGTTGAGATTATCGATAAATTGTTTTTCATGGTTTACGGTGTTGTACAAATGGTTCACCTATCCATTTCCAATTTTTAAATATCTATAACCGGATTAATGCATATTATATTTAAAATATTTACATTCAAACATTTTGTACAACTAATAATGCTTGTACCATTTACCATGGAAAAATACATTGCTGCTGTGAGCCCAGCACCAACACCCTTAACTTCTTGTATTATAAAAGTAATATCATCAAATTAAACTTCAGTTAAAAAATGAAAGGCAGAAAAAATGTATACACTTAATAACACTAACCTTGGTCAAAAGAAAAGTTGCCTATGAAGCAAATGCAAAAAATATTAGGTGCAGTGAATAAACTAATAGTTTCGAGGATATAGTAAAATTGAACAAATTTGGTATCCTTGTATAATAAGTAATCAACATGTAATTATAACATAAAAAGAATAAAATTAATAAAGGATATCTTAGAGTCTCCTAGTAGATATCTAATTGATATACATTAAGAAAATTGTTGAGTAGTAGATTCCAAGGACTTACTTCAATTTTGTCATGGATATTTAAGTTAATCTTGGGTATATAGTTCCTCCTATCACCTGCCCAAGTGGATACCTACTTTTAATAATTGGTAAGAATGGTTAGCTTAAACTTCTCATAAAAATCAATTGAAAGAAAATTATCTTGTGCGAGATTTATTTAAATTACCAAGTTCAATCATCAAACCAATTTCAAAAATTATATATTCCATTCTTAGTGAAAAATTAAAAGCATGGACGAAATAACACAACAAATGATAACACAAAATGAGGTCTTCAAATTGAAAAAACACCGATTAGGTTATGTATCATGATAATAAATGTTTCAGAAAATATAGAAAAAAGATGAATCGAAAAGGCAAGAACACCAATCTGAATTAGAATGATGAAGCATAACACATTGCCAAAAATGTACTATTTGCAGATTGCCTACTTGATGCTATTTTGCACAGCCACCAATTAGGTTATTGTTCATGTTTAACTTCTTTTAATTTTAAAATAATTATATGTATTTATTTAATTATTTATTTATAATTTTAAGATAGCATATTTTATTTTTATTTTATATTTTATTAAATTTAATATTTTTTTATATTTTATTTAATTTTAATATTATTTTATATTTTAATTTTAATTTACTATAATAATTTACTATGGTTTAATTCTTATAAATTTTAGTACATGCAAAAATAAAACTTGAATTAAAATCAATTTAGGGTATGTTTGGTAGTGATTTTCAAAAATGTTAATAGGGTTAAAAATAATTTTAAGTGTGCTTAGGAAAAAAAATATCATTAGTAATATTAAAAAAAACTTTTTTAAACCCTAAAAAAACACTTAAAGTATTCTTTTAATAAGCACATTGAAATATTTTTTTTATAACTTATCAAAAGTTTTTGAATGTAATTAAAACATCAACATATTTATCCTTAAATATCAATTTATTTTATTTTAAATTTAATGAAAAATATGATTGTTTTATTATTCAAATATTTCAAATCATTTCGTAATAATTTTTTTAAAACATTCCTAAAATCATTAAATTTTTATTAAGTTTTATTAATATAAATATTTACTCGTTTATTTGTTAATTCAAATTTTTTCTAAATATTTTTTTATTATCAGACAAATAATAATTTTAGGTTTATATTAATACAAATGTTTAAGTATGTTAGTTTATTAATTCAAATATTTTAAAAAATGTTTATAATGATAGAATTAATTATTTAATGTATTTATTAATACAAATATTTATATATCTTTATTAATTAATTCAAATAATATTTTTTATTATTTATAAAATTTTATAATCATTAAAATAGTTATTTGTCTTTATTAATATAATTTTTTATTAATATATGTATATATTAGAAATTATTTTTTTATAATATCCTATTTTTATAATTATATGAGGAGAAGGTGTCTTTCAAGGATCAATCATTCATAGACCATGAAAAATATTAAATATACAAAAATACATCAAATATTAAAACAAATAATATATAAAACAAAAAAAAATTATTCAGAATAGATTAACGACGAAAATAAACTCGAGCTAAATAGCTAGGAAAAATCCCTATCTATTGCATATATTTTGTAAAAATTATAATTTAAGGAATAATCGATTGTAATTAATATATATATGTAAAAATATTTCTCTAGATAAAGATTTAATGAGGTATTTTTTTAATGCTAATTTGCTAGAAAAAATCCATTTCTAAACTCATTAAATTTGCTGCTAATCTTTGTGGCAAGCAATGACAATATTAGTGATAGAAATTTGTAAATCAAAAATTTCTATATTTAATCCACAAAAATCGATCACAATCCATCACAAAATTGTGATTCAATGTAAAATCAAACATATCTTGCGTTTCACTAGTTATTCCTTCGTAAATTAGCTAGGGATTTTTTCCCTAGCTAAATTTCCACAGGTAAATAGATAATTTCTTTTAGCGTAGATAGATAGATAGATTGAGAGTTAGATATATAAAGAGATAGATATATAGACAGATAGACAAATAAATAGACTGATAGATAGACAAATAAATAGACTGATAGATAGACAAATAGAAAAATAGATAGACATACATTTAGAAAGATAGATAGACAAATAGTTATAAAAAGAGATAGATAGAAAATAGATAGACAAACAGATAAGCATACATATAGACAGATAGAAAGATAGACATATAGATAGAAAGATAGACATATAGATAGATAGATAGATAAAGAGATGGACATATAGAGATATAGGCAAATAGACATATAGATAGATAGATAGACAAACAGATATATAGACATTAAGATAGACATATAGATAGACAGACAAATCAATATACTGATAAATAGATAAATAGATAGAGAGACAGATAGATAGATAGATAGACAAATAGACATACAGATAGATAGACAGATTGAATGACAAATAGACATATAGATTAAAAGACAGATAGATAAACTAATAGCTAGATATATTGTTAGATAAATAAAAAGATAGAAATAATTAAAGATAGATAGACAAATAAACGGACATATAAAAATACAAATAGAAAGAGAGATTTATAGATGGATAGATAGATGGATAGATAGATTGATATATAGATAGTTAGATAGATAGATAGATAGATAGATAAATTGATTGATATATAGAGAGTTAGATTAATGGATAGATAGATGCATAAAAAGATAGATGGATAAAAGGATATATAGTTAGACATAATGAAGGATTGATAGACAGATATATATATGGATAGAATGATAGATATATGGACGGATAGATAGATGGATAAATAGATAGACAGACAGATAGATAGAAAGATAGATAGATAGACAAATCAATAGATAGATAGATAGACATATAGATATATAGATTGATAGATAGGTAACAAATTAAGTGACAAAATGAATAATAGACAAATAGATAGATAAAGATAGATTGATTGATAGATAGATTGATAGACAGATTGATAGATAAATAAATAGACAGATAGATAATCAGATAGATAAATAGATACAAAGATATATAGACTTGTAGATGGTTAAATAGATATATATATATATATACACACACACACACACACACAAATAAATAGACAGATATCAACATATAGATAGACAAATAGATAGATATATAGATAGATAGATATACTTATACATAGATAGATATTTAAAAAGATAGATTGATTATTAGACAGATAGATTGACAAATAGATAGAAAGTCAAATAGATAAATATATATATATATATACAAAAAGTTAGAAAGATATATAGACTTATAGATGGTCAAATAAATAAATAAATATATATATACAAATAGATAAATAGACATCGACATATAGATAAACAAATAGATAAATAGATATCGACATATAGATAGACAAATAGATAAATATATAGATATACTTATTCATAGTTAGATAGATAAATGATCTATTTATAGATAGACAAATAGATAGAAATATAGATAGATATACTTATTATCTAAATATCTATTTAAATAGATAGACAAAGAGATAGAAAGTTATATAGACTTATAGATGGTAAATATATATATATATATATATATATATATATATATATATATATATATATATCTACCCCCACACACACACACACATATATATATACAAATAGATAGACCGGTATCGATATATTAATAGACAAATAGATAGAAAGATATATAGTCAGATAGATAGATAGAGAGATAGTTGGACATAGACAAATACATAGATAGATAAATAGACAAATAGATAGATAGATAGATATACAAATAGATAGATAGATAAACAAATAGAGAGATATAAAGATAGATAGACAATAATAAAAACATTTAAATAGACAAATAAATAGAGAAATATATAAAAAGATAGATTGACAGATAGATACAAAGATAGATAGATAGATGTGAAAATATATAGCTATATTGATAAATAGATAGATAGATAAATAAAATGATAGATAGACAGACAGACAGATAGATAGATAAATAGATAGATTGATAGGTAAATAGATAGAAAGATGCATTTCTAGTCAGATGGATAGATAGGTAGATAAATTTATAGACATATATATATACATATAGATAAAGAAATAGATAAATTGATAGATAGATAGAAAGATTAATAGATAGAAGATAGATAGGCAGATAGATAGATAGATAGATAAATAGATAAATATATAGATATATAGATATATAGATAGATAGACAGATAGATAAATAAATATATAGACCAATAGATTTATAGATAGAAAGATAGATAAAAAGATAAATAGATAGAGAGATAGAAAGATAGACAGACAAACAGATAAATAGATAGATAAATAGATAGACATGCTAGGCAGCCACGGTACAATAACTATTCTAGGCTAGGAACGACATATTTACTATACCATGTCGTATCTTGCCCACCATAGTAAACATGCCATGTCATATAGACAAATAGATGAAAAGATAGATAGATAGAAATATAGATAATATATAGATAAATAAATAGATAGATAGATAAATAGATAGATAGATAAATAGATAAACAGATATATGGATAGATCAATAGATAGATAGTTTGATAGATAGATAGATAGATAGATAGTTAAATAGATAGAAAACAGTTAGCTAGATAGATAGATAGAAAAATAGACAGATAGAAATATAGATAGTTAGACAGATAGATAGACAGATAGAAATATAGATAGATAGACAAATAGATAAACAGTTAAATAGAGCATTAGATAGACAGATAGATAAACATAAAGATCGATAGATAGAAAGATATAAAGAAAGATAAATAGACAAATAGATAATCAGATAGATTGATAGTTAGATAGATATACAGATATATAAACAAATAGTTACACTATAAGAAAATGACTATTTAGCTAGGAAAATTTTGCTAGGGATTAATCCTAGCTAAATAGTGAGAGATTAGCTTTGGAATAGCAAGATATTTTTGATTTTACATTGAAATAAAAATTTGTGATGGATTAGTTATAGAAATGGTCGATTGAAATTTTTCATCGTTATTTTTTTCGTAAAATTTCCACGCAATAAAAAGTGAGAAATTTAGCGACAGATTTAACAACATATTTTTCCTAGCTAATTCTATCAAGAAAAAATCCATCACTAATTTTTTCGTATATTCCACGATTTGTAAAGTAGGAAATTTAGCGACAGATTTAGCAATGAATTCTCCCTAACTAATTATATCAAGACAAAAGCCATCGCTAAATAATTATCTAAATATATTTTTTCAAGATTTTATATATAATTGGAAGCAATTATTCCTTAAATATTTATTTTCTCAAAATACATGCATTTAGTAATGGATTTTTCCCTAGCTATTTGGCCTAGTGATAATTTTCATCGCTAATTTTTTTAGCATTATTTATTTTAATATTTTATGTAATTTTCTATATTAAAAGTATGTCATGGTCTATAGATGAGCAATCATTGAAAGACACGATATCCTTATATAATTATAAAAATATGATATATTAATAAAAAATTTCATAAATATATAAAAAAAGATGAATATAAATTTATATTAAATAATACTAAAATAACTAATATTTTGGTTATAAATTAATTAAAAAATTATACAAAATAGTTTTCTTAAATTTTTAATTATGATATTTAAATATTTGAACTAAAAACATTATATAATTTATTATATACTTATAAAATTTTTTTAAATATTCTAATTAATAAATAAACATAAATAAAAATTATTACTAATAAGAAACTATAATAAATAACTATTTGATTAAATAAAAAAAATTATAAAAATTTATGAATTAACAAATAAACATATTAATATTAATATTATTCCTATAATCATAAAATATTTTTATGAGTATAGGAATCTTTTAAAAAAATAATGATGAAAACATATGAAAATTTTGATTTATAAAATAATTTCAAATTTTAATAAAATTTAAAAGAAAATAAATTGGTATTTAAAGATTATTACAACGATGTTTTAATTAAATCAAAAAAAATTTGATGATTTAAAATATAAATATCTTAATGTGGTTATTAAATTAATACTTCAAAGATTCAAATTTATAATAACTAAAAGTTTCCAATTTTATGTCTTTATAATTATATAATATTATATTAATAAAAAATAATTTGAATTTTTAAAAATTTATAACCATAATATATATATATATATACATATATTAAATACTTTATTATTATATAATATTATTTTATTTACTTAAGAAATTATATCATTTATTTTTAAATAAAATTCTATTTTTTTTTAAATTATTTATTTTTTATAATTTTAGTTTACTTTTATATTTTTGTCTATTTATTTTCTATATATTTACATCTAATTTTTTATTTATAGTTCCATGAAAAAAAAATTGCTAAGGCATTAAGCACTTAAACTTTGTTCTATCTTTCAAGTTTCAACGACGAAGAGAGGAGAAATGAAATGGACTACGAGAGCAACCTACAAAATCTACCTCTTCTCTTTTTTTTGATGGCTAAATATTGGATTTTGATATTCTCACACTACCAATCTTGTGGGAGTAACAGATGGGGCACAATGTAAGACTTAGAGAACAAGATCGATAGAAACACAAATGTTTACAAGGCAGAATCAACGTATAACAATTTTCTTTATTGTAATTTCTATATTATTCTTGATTCTGATCATGAGTGCCATGGCAAGATGGTTGAGCTTTAGTACCCAAAATGTTCCATATTGTTGCTGCTGTAGATTGTTCGAGGTAGCTCCTCATGGTATTAGCCATGGCTTCATTTTTTAGTGTGATGTCCTTCCATACTTGTGTTTATGCAAACAACGCTTTCACCTTTTTCTCCAGCTAACTATTCAAATCATGTGCTGCCCCAATCTCTTCATTATTGGTTGAAATTTTCATCCTCTTTATATGATTTATCTATTGAAGGTTTTCCACTTGTTCCTTGTTTTAACTTGTAGTTTACTCACTTTGAGTTGAAGAAGAAGATCAAATTGAACTTGGTACTCATCAATTAGCATCATTGTATCATCATCTGGGAATGACATGACATCCTTGGGTCGTCACGGTCCTCGTCTTTGTAATGAAGGACCTAAGCTCGATAATCTTAACGATGTTTACAACCGAGAATGTCCAACATTTTTCCTTGATCTACTCTTCAATTTTTATTTGATCTTGATCAAGTTTTTCTTTCGCATATGTGTTAGCCATCCTTTGTCCATTTTCTTTTCGGGATTTTGATTTGTCATTTCTCTGGGAATTACAAGCAACCCATGTTGATCTTCTTTTCTTCCCAAACACCAGAATCTATATGTTCTTCGATCTAATTTTCTAAATCTACTTCATATTGTTACCAGATAATATTGTCATTGCTCTTCTCCTTAGAAATGCTATATACATATCTCTGTCTATCTCAATTTGATTACAACTAAAGAAGTTTAGTTTTTATATAATATTTAGGTCTGATTTTTTTTTTTCCAAGAATTTTTCTTCTTTTTTCTTCGATTTTTATATCACTTATATTATCTTGACTCTACACCATTAATGAAATAATAAATGGTTAGTGTAAACTTTGTTGTTTTACTGTTTTATTTTTTTGGGTTTTACGGATTCAAATATTAAATATTTGCATATTTTTTTATGCTTTTGTAACTTAAGAAAAAAAAATTTGCTTAGTGTTTTCTACTTCTGTAACTTAAGAAAAAACAAACTTTTTGCTTATAGGTTATATTTTTGTTGTCTCCAAAAATATTATAAACAGATAACATTATATATAAACTTTTATACATTTATATAATCGTATGACATTATATATAAATGTTTATACTTTAATATATATAAACGTATTAAATTATATATAAACATAGATATGTTAATATAAACATATAATGTATTATATAAATATTTATAGATATGTATTAATGTTTATTAATATCTATACAGTATTTACATAAAACTATCCATTTATATAATTTTTTATATAACAATTATATAACATATAAAATGTTTATACATTTTTTGAATATTTATATAACATGTTAATTTTTATATAAATATATAATATTTATAATGTTAATATATATGTGATATATATACTATATAATATTTATAAAAGTTTAAATATATATAAAATTATATTTATGTAACAGTTATAAAAATATTTTAAACACAAATATTATATCTAAACACTTGTATAATTATATAATCTTATGCCATTATATATAAAAGTATTTATAACTATATTTATAATTATGTAAATTATTTTTATAACTATATTTATAAATATACATATCTATTTTTTAATTATATTATTATTTATAACTATATGTATAATTCTTATATTTATAACAAAATATACTATATGTATATAAATATATAACTATATATAATTGTATTTTATTATATGTATAGCTATAAAAATGTTATATATAACTATATCTTTAACTACATACACATTTATAACTATATGTGTATAACTATATATAAATATTTGTATAACTATCTAATACTAAATTTAATTAAATATAACTATATTTGTATCTATGTATACATATATGTATTCATATAATAAAATATATATAATTGTTTATAACATTATATACATTTATGTATAACTACTTATGCCTACATGTATGAAAATATCTATATATAACTATATGTTTAACTATATATAACTCTATTTTGAAATATATATACTATAGTTATAAGAACATATAAAGGTTGTGACCTCCATCTGTGGTGACTATCTCTGAGGTCTATCGATTCTATTTATTTCTCTCATCAGATCCCTTTACCACCATACGACAAAGGGATTGAGATTTAGTGGAAAATTTGGGATTGACGTTCACAAAGTTGTTCACAGGTTATTTGCCAATAAGGAGATGAGGATTTTGATGGAAGGTCCTGATGCTGCCGGTAAGACAACCATTCATTATATTATAAGTTGAAGCTTGGTGAAATTGTCACCACAATTTCTATTATTGTATTCGATGTAGATTGTAGAGACTGTTGAATACAAAAACATCAATTTCACTGTGTGGAATGTTGGGGTCAAGACAAGATTCACCCTTTCTGGAAAAATTACTTCCAAATACCCAAGGCCTCATATTTATGGTGGACAGCAATGATAAAGATCGAGTTGTTTAAGCCAGAGATGAGTTGCATAGGATGCTAAATGAGGAAAAGCTTCAAGATGCAGTTTTGCTGGTGTTTGCCAATAAACAAGATCTTACCAATGCGATGAATGCAACTGAAATTACTGGCAAGCTAGGACTTCAGTCTCTTCACCAACACCATTGGCACATTCAGAGCACCTGTGCTACCTCTGGCGAGGGCCTCTACGATGGTCTTGATTATCTTTCCAATTACATTACCAGCAAGTCATAAACAATTTTAGCAGGATGAGAGAAAGTTTGTTGACATTTCTAGATGTGAATCTAATTTTTGCCTATTTTGCTTAAGTTTTGTTTTATTATGTGGATGGCATCATCTATTTCTAGGGGGATTCGAATTATATTAATTTTTATATACTACATGCCTGAAATACAAGACCACAAATACTTTGCTCTGATTTGTTGTAAGCCGAACATGTTTGTTTTTTGTTTTGTGTCTTTTTGCCATTGGATCCCAAAGGTATAAGAACATATAACTGTAAATAATTGTCTTTAACTATATGTATAACTAAAAATATATTGTACATAACTATATTTAAATATATAATTAACAACATATATTTAATATACATTTTTATATATTAGTATATATAAATGTATTTACTATATCTATACCTATACATAACTATATGTATAAATATATAAAATTACATGAAAAAATATATATACCTACATGTATAAATATAAGTATAACTATATGTGTAACTATATGTATAACCACTTATAACTATATTTATAATTACATGTATAACAACATACAACATTATGTTTAAATATATGTGTATAACTATATATAAATATTTTTATAACTATGTAACACTCTATATAATTAAATATAACTATATCAGTATCTATGTATACATATACATATACATATACATATACATATACATATATGTAAATCTATATATTTGTTTATAACTTTGTATATATTTATGTATAACTACTTATAACTACTTGTATGATTATATCTATATATAAATATATGTTTAACTATATATAACTTTATTTTTAACTATAGATACTATAAGTATAAGAACATATAATTATAAATAATTGTCCTTGACTATATGTATATCTATAAAAATATTATACATAACTATATTTAAATATATAATTAACAACATATATTTAATATATTTATTTATATATTAGTATATAAAAATGTATTTTACTATATCTATACCTATACATAACTATATGTATAAATATATAAAATTACATGAAAAAATATATATATATACCTACATGTATAAATATAAGTATAACTATATGTGTAACTATATGTATAACCACTTATAACTATATTTATAATTACATGTATACCAACATACAACATAATGTTTAATTATATGTGTATAACTATATATAAATATTTTTATAACTATGTAACACTCTATATAATTAAATATAACTATATGAGTAGCTATGTATACATATACATATACATATATGTAAATCTATATATTTGTTTATAACTTTGTATATATTTATGTATAACTATTTATAACTACTTGTATGATTATATCTATATATAACAATATGTTTAACTATATATAACTCTATTTTTAACTATAGATACTATAAGTATAAGAACATATAATTATAAATAATTGTCCTTGACTATATGTATATCTATAAAAATATTATACATAACTATATTTAAATATATAATTAACAACATATATTTAATATATTTATTTATATATTAGTATATAAAAATGTATTTTACTATATCTATACCTATACATAACTATATGTATAAATATATAAAATTACATGAAAAAATATATATACCTACATGTATAAATATAAGTATAATTATATGTGTATCTATATGTATAACCACTTATAACTATATTTATAATTACATGTATAACAACATACAACATTATGTTTAATTATATGTGTATAACTATATATAAATATTTTTATAACTATGTAACACTCTATATAATTAAATATAACTATATCAGTAACTATGTATACATATACATAAACATATATTTAAATCTATATATTTGTTTATAACTTTGTATACATTTATGTATAACTACTTATAACTACTTGTATGGATATATCTTTATATATCTAAATGTTTAACTATATATAACTTTATTTTTAACTGTACATATTATAGGTATAAAAACTTATAACTATAAATAATTGTAATTGACTACATGTATAACTATAAATACATTATACATAACTATATTTAAAAATATAATTAACAACATATATTTAATATACATTTGTATATATTAGTATATACAAATGTATTTTACCATATCTATACTTATAGATAACTATATGTATACATATATAAAATTATATGAAAAAATATATCTACTTACAATAATATATATAAGTATAACTATATGTGTACCTACATGTATAACCACATGCAGTTATATTTATAATTACATGTATAACAACATACAATATTATGTTTAACTACATGTATATAACTATATATAAATAAGTGTATTACTATGTAACACTCTATATAATTAAATATAACTTTATTTGTAATTATGTATACATATATATATACACACACACACACACATATATGTAAATCTATATATTTGTTTATGACTTTGTATACATTTATGTATAACTACTTATAACTACTTGTATTTATATATCTATATATAACTATATGTTTAAATAGATATAACTCTATTTTTAAATATATATACTATAGGTATAAGAACATACAACTATAAATAATTGTCTTTGACTACATGTATAACGATAAAAACATTATACATAACGATATATAAAAATATAATTAACAACATATATTTATTATACATTTTTTATATTAATATATATTAATGTATTTTACCATATCTATACTTATAGATAACTATATGTATACATGTATAAAATTATATGAAAACATATATATACCTACATGTATAAATTTAAGTATAACTATATAAGTAATTATATGTATACAACATACAATATTATGTTTAACAACATGTGTATAACTATATATAAATATGTGTATTACTATGTAACAGTCTATATAATTAAATATAACTATATTTGTAATTATATATACACATATTTATATACATACATACATACATATATATATATATATTTGTTTATAACTTTGTATATATTTATGTATAACTACTTATAATTACTTGTATGATTATATCTGTATATAACTATATGTTTAACTATATATAACTCTATTTTTAACTATAGATACTATAAGTATAAGAACATATAATTATAAATAATTGTCCTTGACTATATGTATATCTATAAAAATATTATACATAACTATATTTAAATATATAATTAACAACAAATATTTTATATATTTATTTATATATTAGTATATAAAAATGTATTTTACTATATCAATACCTATAAATAACTATATGTATAAATATATAAAATTCTATGAAAAGATATATATATACATACATGTATAAGTATACAAGTATAACTATATGTGTAACTATATGTATAACCACATGTAACTATATTTATAATTACATGTATAACAACATACAACATTATGTTTAACTATATGTATACAACTTTATATATATATTTGTATAACTATATAAAACTCTATATAATTTAATATAACTAAATGAGGCATGATTTCTTATCCTGACAATTTTTTAGTAGCTTGCAGAGATTGAACTTGCAACCTCCAAGGAGGCTCACATTTATCTCAAGAATGAGTGTGTCGATCTTTTGGTTTTTGATGTGTAAATATATATATATATACATATATACATACATTTAATTGATGTTAATAATATATATATATATATATAGTTTTTATATATAAATATAATATTTATATATATTGTTTTTTGTGTGTAGATATATATATTTTATTGAACACGTGAGGAATAATGTTATAAAATATCGATTAATTACCAAGCTCATTAAAATTCATTGAAAAAAAAACTGAGACATGAATATTAACAAACATATCAAGCATCATTGAACTTCATTGAATTTTAATTTAAACCATTTATTCATATTAAAAAATTTGATACATTTTAAAAAAAAATTGTAATAAATAAAATTAAATATAAATCATCAATATATGTGGAATACAATTTTATATCTTCAGAATGCATCAAAACACTTTGTTTTTTTTATTCTAAGTGAATTTTGAGTATTATCATACTTTATTACTAATAAATGAAAGTTGTTAAAATATTATCAAATGCTTATTTAAATATTATTGTAAATCATTGGAATATAATAAGAATATTATTTTATCATATGCTTTACGACAATATTATCGTAAAGCATTGAAACCTCGTTCAATTCATTTATTCTTTATTTTTTATTTTAATATTCAAAGATTATGTTGAATCATAGTAAAAATTATACTATTTGAAGCTAAGCGATCAAAATCATTAGTGCAAGCACATGGAGAGGAGAAGAAACTTTCTAGGAAAGCTCCACGGAAGCATGGTGCTACTGGGAGTGGCGAGGCAGATAAACCCCCTTATAGGCCTTGGGACATGGAAAGAGTTTTGGTTGTAGGGAGACGGGGTTCAAACTTTGATGCACCAAGCATGCTTTGTGGCTTGTCTTCCAGGTCTTCCTCTTAGAGTTTTTAGATATATTTTCAAAAATTTAAATAATATTCGCATTTCTTATTAATGTTGCTGGTGATCTTTTGTGCCTTTATTGTGAAGTATAAATGGGATAATACTTTACCTACTATTCTATATCTATATCTATACCTGGTGTTCTATATCTATAAGACATCCATATATACTGCAGTGTATATGTTTATATACTATAGTATAATTGTACTTATATACTCAGTATATGTACATATACACTACAGTATTATATGTGTATATATACTATATATAACTATCTAATTGATGAGCACAATGTTTGTGATATTGCTAATGTTTTGCTGGGTGCCATGTTCTCTACATTATAAATTGATATGTTATTCTATTGATAGCTTTTTGGAGGAAGAATTATCATGTCTTACACATTGAGGCATGCCTGGTACACACAAGTACACTTCGAGAGTGCTATAGAGGTTATACATCATGTGAGTTGCCCTAATAAAAATAACATGTTATATAAAAGCATTGTTTCTATGAGGTTATTCATCAAGTGTATTATATTTATTTTATGTTGTGTGATTTTATGTTTTACATGGTATCAAAAGTGACCCGAGGGAAAGATAAACTCTAGGGGGGGGTGTGTCGGAAATAGATGTAAACCCCTAGAAGGAGTGCATACACTGTGCACTTGCTAAAATGATTACCCACACATTGTGTGATATGCAAATCTTTGCATGCTCACTGTATGTTATCAAAACAATCGCACTCCCAATGTGTGTTATTGAAATCATTGCTCACATGGCTTAGACCTCGATTCCAACTACATTAATGCCACATGTGACCCATAGGGGTGGATGTTGCTGAATTTGAATTTTATGAGCCGGATAAGATGCTTTACGACCTCATAAACAAGCAAAAGGCAAGATTTTGATTTCTTTATGAGCTCGTAAAAGGCTTAGCATAACATTAAGCTATGAAAGTTTTTGTTATTTTTTGTTTTTTGTTGTTTTTTTTGTTTTTTTTTTGTATTTAATTTGATTTGGTTCCTTGCATAGGGCATAGACCCGTCTTATCAAGGTGAATCAGATTACATTAGTGACAAACTATATGCATTGAAACTGGGAAGTTGTGTAGAGAAGCTAGATGGGCTATAATAATGGCAATGAAGTGCATATAAGACATCTACTCGAACATCATGATAGGTGATTTGAAAGGCATCCCGATAATGTTTATTTGGTATTGTTGTTGATTGAACTCATGTTCTTATGGTTAGAGTAACATTTGTTCACAATAGTGTTGCGATAAGATATCAATGATGACGATAATGAGTGGTAAAAATAAAATTTGTATGAAGTAGTAATCAAGTTTTCTTATTTGATATAATTTTTTATTTACACGAGATATTCATATATTTTATGCTTTAGTGAATGATATTAATACAAGCTTTTATTTTCTTGTGCATCAAAGCAAGATTAACTATTCATGCTCACAACCATCAAATATTCTTTCAAATGGTCATTTATTTTTCCAAAAAAAGTTTCCTTATAGTGTTCTCAAGCAAAAAACATTATAATAAATTTTACTTCATGAGGGAAATATGTAGATTAGAAAAAAAAAATTTTGATTTTTGGTAATGACCATTTCCATGTATCAATGGTTCAATTTATATAGAACGGTGCAATATATGGACAAGATAAATAAAATATGAGAAGATAGGAAAATAGTGTGTGCATGTGTGTGTTTGGACACATATAGATATACTATAATCATGTTGCATGCATGTATATTGCATATATACATGCCTATGAATGTTTACGTAACTGTAGAGAAATATTTGATGCATACGAGAATGATAGCACCGTTCATTAGTTTTTTTATTACTGAATATTACAGACCATCCCCGTTAATCCCAAGTCTTTTCTTAACAACTTGACTGAGAAGAAGGTCATTATAAAACTCAAAGTTGGGAATGGAATACAAAGGTGAGCTACCTTGTGTTCTTTTATTGTGCATTGCATTTTTTTTCTCATTTTTTTCTTTGGTTTCTTTCAGGTTTCCTTGCTTTGGTGGATTTCTATATAAACCTACATGTGTGCAAAAATTCAATACCATGCAGCCTGTTGTAATTTCAACTTCCATTTACACTACAAGAAAATATCGATTTAGCTAATGAATTTTAGCTAGGGATCAATCCCTAGCTACATTGCAAGGGATTAGCTAGGGAATATCAAGGGATTTATGATTTTTCTTCTAAAAAATAGCAATGGATTAGCGACGGATTAGTGAGGGAAACATTTTCGTAAATTCTGCTCAAGAAAAGTGGGGGATTTAGTGACAGATTAGTGATGGAAAGTTTTCGTAAATTTGACTCAAGAAAAGCGAGGAATTTAGTGACTAATTTAGCGACGGAAAATTTTCTTAAATTCTGCTCAAGAAAAGTGGGGAATTTAGCAATGGATTTAGCGACGGAATATCCCTCGCTAATAAAAGCCTAAAATTAGCAATAGATTTAGCGAAAGATTTTCCCTAGCTAATAAAATCCTTGATTTAGTGATGGAATTAGCGATTGGTTTTCCCTAGCTAATAAAATCCTTGATTTAGTGATAAATTTTTCCTAGCTAATAAAATCGTTGATTTAGCGATAGATTTTTCCTTGCTAATAAAATCCTTGATTTAGCTATAATTAAGGGATAGATTTTCTCTAGCTAATAAAATCCATATTGTAGCAATGGATTTAGCGATGAATTTTCCCTAGCTAATAAAATCAATAATTTAGCTATGGATTTAGCAATAGATTTTCGCTAGCTAATAAATTCTATATTTTAGCTACGGATTTAGCGACCGAATTTCCCTAGCTAATAAAATACATAAATTAGTGATGGATTTAATGACGGAATTTCTCTAGAAAATAAAATCCTTAATTTTGCGACATATTTAGTGATGAAATTTCCCTAGCTAATTCAATTTTTAATTTAGCGATGGATTTAGCAAAAGATTTTCTCTATCTAATAAAATTCATAATATAGTGAAGAATTTTTTCTAGCTTATAAAATCCGTAATTTAACTATGGATTTAGCGATGGGATTTTTCTAGCAAATATTTAATTATTTAATTTTTTTTATTTATTATTTGTTTTAATATTTTATTTAATTTTGTTTATTAAATGTATGTTAATGGTCTATAGATGAGTGAAGCTTGAAAGATATATCCTTTTCGTAAAATTATAAAAAAAGGATATTATAAATAAATAATATAAAAAAATATAAAAATACGAAAAAAATCATATTAATAAGGACTAAATAACTATTTTTATGATGTATAAATTTTTTATAAAATTATACAAAAAATTTATCTAAAATTTTAAGTTAAGAAACTTAAAATTTTGTATTAAAGTAACATTATATAAAAAATTCAATAAGAATAATATTTTTTTCTATATTTAAAAAATTAAATTAACATATATTAAAATTTCTATTAATATAAATGTAAATTAATTCATTGTATAATAAAATAAAAAATAGTTTTAACATTATCTGAATAGATGATTAAACTAGTTAAAATTAATATTATTATAAGTAAAAAAAATTTATTATAATAGAAAACTTATAAAAAAATAAATAATACAAAGTTTGAAAATATTTAAATATAATAAAAATATAATTTTTTTAATAAAGTTAAAAGAAAATAAATTAATTTTTATAAATAAATACATAGATGTTTTCAATTACAAAAATTTATACGAATTAAACAATTTAGTAATATTTTTACTATTAGTTTTTAATATTAATTTTTTATTAAAATAATAAATATAACTAATTTTAATTATCTTCTCACTTTAAGTAATTTTTTGAAATTTATAAAATATTAATGATATCAAATAATATGAAATTTTATCCCTTTAAAATTATTTCATATTATCTTCGTAAAAATTAATATGAATTCTTAAAAATGTATAACAATAAAATATAAATTTTTATATATTTTTTAACATTAATAGTATTTTATAACTCTTAGACGAGTGACTAGAAGACAAATTATTTTTTCATTTATGTCTTATTATATAGAGTTTGTTAATTTTGTACCTATTTGATATTTTTTTTATAAGGCTAAACATTTTTTTTAAATTGTTTATATATTTATTGTTTAAATAATAATATAATAAAAAATTGTAAGGTGTTTGGTTTTTATTTGTACCTTGCTACACACACATTAATTTTGTTGAAAAAATTTTGATAGTAAATAAAATTAATGAGTCTTTTTGATTATATATATATATATATATATATATATATATATATATATATATATATATATATATATATATATATATTGTTTATTTAATGTTTTAATAATTAAAAATATAAAAAATTTGCTAATATTTACATTCACGTCGAGACCCGATATTCTTCAACATTAAGTGAAGCGAACCTCCGCATTCGGCCATCAATCCCTCAACACCAATGCATCAACATATAATCGAGGTTTAAGTTTTAATTTTTATTTGATTTGAGGTATGTTTTATATATTTATTCTTTATCGATTATCTTTATTAAGCTTATTCGTATTGATTCTGTTATTTAATGTTTCCAAAATTATTCTCCTTTATTCACCATGGTGTTCTTGGATTGCGTATATTTACTTAATTGTATACATATTCATGCATTTGTGATATAATGTATTGTCATTGTGTGGATTTTGATGGTGCATAGTAGTTATGCCGAATTAATATCTTCTTTAATATACATAACCACATACTGTATACAAAAATAGTATACATAAATATAAGTGTGCTTTATATAAGTGTGTTTAAACATAACTATATATATATAACTATAAAAATAGTTTACATAAAATATTTAAACATAACTATATCTATATAACTATAGAAACAGTAAACTTAAACTTTTACTATACTTTATATGTAATTTATATAAATTGTAAAAACTTATGATTAAAAATGCAAAAACATCTAATATTGGAATTTAAAGTATTTTAAATCTAATGAAATTTAACTAATCAAACTAAGCACATCACAACCCTTAAATGAGAGTGCAATAGGATCTTTATAATAACCCCTCGTGCAATGTCATCCATAAATTATTCTGAGTCATTATAAACTCATTATGTACTCAAATCAAACAATTACTTCTCAATGTTGTCTGAGTCACTTGTATTTATTGTATGATTAATAATTGAAAAGTAAATTTGTTCATCCCTTTATATTGCACCATAATAAAAAGATTTATTATGATTCCTATGGCTAGAATGATTTATATTCATTTCATGCTAGCTTAATAGCCACCGGAGGGATGATATTTCATAAGTCATATAAGGGTTGATTATATTCATTCTAGCACCATAATTTGATTACGTTTCTAATTTGAACCAAAGAAAAGCGAATATAAATTTAATTTGAAAAATAGATTTAGTCACTTACAAGATATGTATGTCTTGTTATCTTTTTTTTATTTATTATATCTTAAAATTTTTAATATTTCTAAATTGTTTGTAGGAATGCAAGTCGACAGATTAAGAGGCAACCTAAACCCAAGCAAAATTATACATATCAACCTACATCATGTTCAAATACCTGTAAGGGACTAAGTATAAAACTATTCATCATGTATAATGAAAATGATAAATCACGTTTTTATTATAGTTTTGGATGGCACAAAAAATAAGCTTGAACAAAGAGACCCTGCTTATGATGTTGCATAAAGGTATTTTGTAAGTTTTTGAGTTGATCACAATATTAAAAACAATTTAATATATGCATTGATACCACTAAATGGTAGGAATATTGCTCTGAGAAGTATTTTCTTAAATCAGTTCAATTTCAGAATTTTATTAAAGATATTTTCTTGACAATGAAAGTACTATTCTTTATATTTTGTTGCTTCCAAATAATGCACAAATTTTTATCTAAGTTTGCAATAAAAAATGGAATTCATCCACAACAATAATAATAATAATAATACTTAATTTTTTTCATCATTAATCTATAAATACACACACACACACACACACATATATATATATATATATAATGGATAATTTATGGAATCCAAAAAAATATATGTATGATTTGGATTATATTTTAGTACCTAAATTCGGATACTCATTATTATCCCAATATAATTAAAAAAACATTATCATAAACTTGTTTTAGCTTACCCAGTATGCAAAAACGAGTTTATGCATATGTTTATGCATACAAATTATTTATGAACTCCATATGCATATGTTTTTGTTTATGAAAAAATGAGTTTCTGCATAAACTTATATGCATACTTGAGTATATGCATACCGTATGAATAAAGGAAAGTAATTAACAGTATAGAAATTTGGAAGACCCAAATCATATATATTTTGGATTTGGGTCCCCAAATGTTATATTAAAATTAAAAATTATAATAAAACATAATTATTTTTATTTTGGGACCCCTTAACATTTTTACCTATAACATTATAACTTTTATCCACTTTTGATGCACCGAAATGCATCAACTTTGTTTATCTCAGAAGTTTTTAAAAAATTTAAATATAAAATAATAGTTTAGAATTCAAAAATCAAAATTTGAATTTCATAGGGTTTACCAAAATATACTTCTTCAAAGAACAATGATAGGTTCAAACTCAGGGCTTACACCCATTTAATGATCCCACCATCCATCCAACTAGTAACTTTTTAGAAATCTTTATTCTAAAATCTTTATCATGATAACGCAAGTAGGATTTGATTATTTTAAGTATAAATATAAGTATAACTATACGTGTAACTAAATGTATAACCACATGTAACTTTATTTATAATTACATGTATTAAAACATAAAACATTATGTTTAATTATGCGTATAACTATATATAAATATTTAAAAAACTAAATAAAATTTTATATAATTAAATATAACTATACTTTTAACTATTTATACTTATATGTATACATATATATATACTTATATGTAAATATATATATTTGTTTATAACATTGTATATATTTATGTATAACTAAATATAACTACTTGTATGAATATATATATAACTAAATGTTTAATGATATATAAATTTTTATAACTATATATATTATATGTATAATAACATATAACTATAAAAAATTTATCTTACTATATGTATAACTATAAAAACTTTATAAATAACTATATATATATATATATATATATATATATATATATATATAACAACATATATATAATATTGATTTTTATATATTAGTATAAAAATTGTATTTTAGTATATCCATACCTATACATAACTATATTTATAAATATATGAAATTATATGAAAAGATTTATATACATACATGTATAAATATAAGTTTAACTATATGTGTAACTATACATATAGCCAAATGTAACTATATTTATAATTATATGTATAAAAACATACAACATAATGTTTAACTAAATGTGTATAACAATATATAAATATTTGTATACCTATAAAAAACTCTATATAAATAAATATAACTTTATTTTTAATTATGTATACATATATGTAAATCTATATAATTGTTTATAACTTTGTATACATTTATTTATATTTACTTATATCTACTTGTATGCATATATCTATATAATAATTATATGTTAAACTAAATGTAACTATTTACAACTACATTTACTATATGTATCCTGGCATATAAAATATGACATAATACTATTTTGTTGCACTAACTTGAAATAAAACGGCTAAAGATATAATATCAATAATATGTAAGCACATAGCATGAAATTGTTCGTTGATCAGGCTCATATATGGTATAATACAAATAAGGATCGTACTCTTACCTAATCCCAGCCCTTGGTCCTCAAGCTCAAATATGAACTTATGTATAACAAAAAATCTAATATTTGATAGGTTTGTACTGAAGAACATCTATTTCCATTTATATAATTCTTCATTCTAACACTGCACTCTCTATGTTTCTCTCTTTTCCTCTATAATTCTTTATCTCATTCACTTCCTCTTTTTCTTTATATGTCACACTCTCTCTATTGTTAATTTTTTCTCGCTCTTCTTTCTTGCTTGTTCTCTCTCTTTCCACCACATACTCTCTCTCTCTCCCTCTCTCTCTCTCTCTCCCTCTCTCTCCCTCTCCCTCTCTCTCTCTCCCTCTCTCCCCCCTCTCCACCTCTCTCCCCCCCTCTCTTCACCTCTCTCCCTTTCATCATTTCTCTCCCACTCTCTCTCCCTCCTTCTTTTTCTCCCTCTCTCTCTCGCTCTCTCCCCATTTCTCTATCCCTCTCTCTCCCCGTCTCCTCATTTCTCTACCCCTCTCTCTCCCCACCTTATATCTTTCTCTCTCTATCTCTCTCCCTCTTCTTCTTCAAACATTAAATGTCTTTCTTTTTTGATTTCCTTTATCGTGCATTATCGCATTTTGCACCATTTGTTTAGTATAACTGTGCTATTTATTAATCTTTATCGTGCTAAAAATTGCTTTATCTATTAATGTAGATTCTACAAATAAAACATTGCCTCGATATTCATAATATTTAATTTTGAATTTTTAAAAATTAAAAATTAATTTTTATCTAAAAATTAATATTTAAAAATTGTTTAGTATAACTATGATATTCATAATATTTATTAATCTTCAAATAATGCATTGCCTCAATATTCATAATATTTAATTTTAAAAAATTCATCGGTAAGATATTTTATTTAATTATTGGTATATTTTGAAGTAATAGAATGTTTTATTCAAAATAATGATTGGGCATTATTTTTTGTAAATAAAACAGGGCAAAATGAGCTCAAATCATCAGTTGATGTATAGAAGCATTATTAATGGATTTATGAATAAATATTTTTTGAATGGGCTTGAAACTTTCATCAATTTTGCATGTACTCAATCGAGATTGATGGATGGAGAAAAAATTAAGTGTCCATGTAATCATCGCAAGTATCAGAATATCCCTTTTCTTGATGTAAACACTATAAGATATAATTTGGCTGAATATGACTTTCTACCAAATTATTTTGTTTGGATTTATAATGGGAAAAGTACAATGGCTATGAATATTGACCAAAATGATGGTATTGAATTGTTTTCTTGTGGTAAAGAATCATCAAACGCATACCATAGAATGATCACGAAAGCTACTGGTGCTGACTTCAATATGGATTACATGGATGAACCACCTAATCCTGAAGCTGAGAAATTTTGGAAATGCTTAAAGCTGCAGATAAATAGTTGTGGCCTGGTTGTAAAACACATTCATAATTATCACTTGTGGCTTGACTAATGAGCATTAAGTCAGAAAATCATATGTCTGAGAAATTATTTGATCAGGTAATAGAACTGATGAAGGATATTGTTCCTGATAATAATTGATCAATAACAACTTTTACAACACTAATAAGTTACTACGAAGAATGGGTCTATCTATTAAAAAAAGTGATTGTTGTTTAAATGGATGCATATTATATTGGGGTGGTGATAGTGATTTAATTATGTGTATGTTTTGTGATGATCCTCGATTTAGGAAGGTACCTCATGTTGTAGATATGCGACAAAAATTGAAGGTTGTCTTTAAGAAGATATATTATTTTCCATTAATTCCTTGATTACATAGACTATATGCATCAAATGCTATGGCAAATGATATGATGTGGCATTCTAAGCATGAGGTTGAAGAAGGGGCAATGCATCATCCATCAGATTCACCTTCTTTGAAGCATTTTAAGTATATACATCAAGATTTTGTAGTAGCAATTTAAAATGTGAGATTGGGTCTTTACACTGATAGATTTCAGCCATTTTGGCAATCTGGACAATAGTGTTCAACATTTCCAGTGATAATGACACCTAATAACTTGTCTCCGTGGTTGTGTATGAAGAAGCAATATATATTTTTGTTAATATTGGTTCCACGGCCAAAAATTCTGAAATACATGTTAGATGTTTTCTTACAGCCTCTTATTGCAGAGTTAAATTATTTTATGGAATGTTGGAATGAATACTTATGATATCTCAAAGAAGCAAGATTTCATTATAAGGGCAGCTCTTATGTGGATAGTAAGTGACTTTCTTTCATATTCAATGTTATCTGGCTGGAGTACTACGGGACTATTCACATACCCATATTGCATGAAAAATCATGATGCATTTACCCTCAAATTTGTGGTAAACAGTCATGCTTTGATAACCATCGTAAGTTTCTACCTATGAATCATCCAGTTCGAAGAAATAGAACTGCATTTGGAAAAAATAAAATTGTGATGACAGTTGCACCAATAGTTCGTTCAGGAGGTGATATTATGAAGAGATTCATAGTTTGGGTTTGAAGAAGGTAACTGAAAAGGAAGCTAATGGAAGTAATGGACCAATAGGCAAATTATTTGGCTGGAGGAAACATAGTATATTTTGGGACTTGCCCTATTGGAAGTCCAATTTAATTCGTCATAACTTAGATTTAATGCATATTGAAAAAAATGTTTTCGACAATGTTTTCAACACTAATCTTAATGTAGACAGAAAAACAAAAGATACTTTAAAATTAAGACAAGAGTTGAATGATTACTATCGGCATACTAAAATGAAACTAAATGAGGAAACAAGAAAATTCCCTAAAGCTTGCTACACACTTAATAAGAAGGCAAGACAGACATTGTGTGAATGGGTTAAAAATTTGAAATTCTCTAATGGATATGTGTCAGATATAGGTAGATGCGTGGATATGAAGAATCTTAAATTATTTGGATTGAAAAGTCATGACTGTCATATATTTATGCAAACATTAATACCAATTGTATTCTGTGAATTACTTCCCCTAAGTGTTTGGAAGGTCCTTACAGAACTTTGTTTGTTTTTAAAACAGCTAACTGCAACCACAATCAAAATAGATGACATGGTGAATCTAGCGAATGACATTCCACTTATTATTTGTAAGCTTGGATGGATATCCCCACTAAGTTTTTTTTGACTCAATGGAGCATTTTCCGGTCCATTTTGCATTTGAAGTAAGGATAGCATGGCCACTGCAATACAGGTGGATGTTTCCTTTTGAGAGGTAAATACATATAATTTGCTATGTTTTATTATTTTTGCATAATGTAATATTGTAATTTAATATAATTGAAACCAAACATTGTGATTGTAGGTATCTTCGTAAGTTGAAATTGAATGTTAGAAACAAAGTAAAAGTTGAAGTTTAATTTGCAATACAAAGAATAGAAATGTGCCTCGGAATGATGAAGGTAATTTGATGGTAGAAGATGATTCTGTGAAAAAACTATCTATCTTCAAGCACTCTGGAAGAAAAATGAAAATATGTATGACAGATGAAGAGTACAAAGCAACCCCAAGCTATGTTTTACTTAATTGTGAGAGTGTTGTACCATGCTTTGAGTATGTATACACAAAATGATTGCAAGTTTAATCATAGTTTAATTTTATTTTTAATAGGAATTATTAAAAATTGATATACATCATTCTCTCTTGTTTTATATTTGTGCAGTATTTATGTTGAGCATTTAAAATATAGACAACTAGCAATTTCCAGCAATGATGTCGATTATATGCTAGAAAATAAATTGGTGATTTGGTTCAAAAATTATGTGAGAATTATTAAGTCTTAAAAATTCAAATTATTTATTTTATTATTATCTTTTATTTGTTAATATCAATTTTTTAATTTTCACAGGCAATTAATCCTTCAAATAGAGATTCAAATATTTTTATTCAGAATCTAAGTAAAGGTCCGTTTAGATATGTGACAACTTATCATGGGTATTTTGTTTATGGATATAAATTTCACACAATCGAGAATAGTTCTTCTAAAATAATATGAATAGTAGTGTATGCATTAAATTAATAGGATATAGTGCAAATGAGATTGATTATTATGATCAGCTCAAAGAAGTTATTGAGTTGGAGTATCATGGACTCAAAAAAATAGGATTGTATTATTTAAGTGCAAGTGGTTTGATCCTACACGAAATATGGGCACAAAGATTCATTCGGATTATAAGCTAGTGGATGTTAACCATAAATGTATATATAATCAATATGAGCCATTTATTATGGCAGTTCAAGTTGCTCAAGTATTTTATTGTACATATCTGAGTTTATCTCGTGATAAGAGTGATTGGTGGGTGATTTGCAAAATCAAAGCACAATCAAAATTTGAAGTACCAACATCGCAACAAAGAAGTGCAGACTTAGATATTGCACCGGCATTCCAGGAAGATGACATAAATAATATTGAGCCTGTGAATATAGACGAAGATCTAGAAAATTTATGTGACTCAAATGGTGACATAATAGAAATAGAAGATGATCTATTTCTATCGGAAGATGAGTTAGAACTTCAATCGGAATTAGATGAAATATTAGAAGATCATTTGGAGGAGGACAATGATACCAATAATTAAATTATTATAATTTTATTATAATATTAAACTATAAAAGAATTTTTATAATTTGTTGAAATCTATTATTTGTTCATCATATCTTTATTGTTTGTTCTATGTTTATTTTGTACAGTAGATGATGCCTAAAGGATGTGGCCATGGTGGAGGTGAACATGGACACAGAAATGAAGCAAATTCATCTAGTATGCTACATTATGTTGCAGAATTAGTACCATCTCATAGCCACCATATCCAGAATTTAACATTAATCATCATCTTCATTTCTATCACCATCACCATCATTGAGACCTCTACTATCACCTTTAGCAGATGTAAGCCCACCACCCATTGTGCTTCCTACACACACTTTTGTTCCATCTCTATCTTCTAAACCACATATTACACCGATTGTTTCCCTATTTATAAAACCAACGACATCATCAAATATTGTGCCTTCCTCTATAGTCAATGCAAAGTTAGAAATTGAGATCGTGGATGAGAGGTAAAAGAAATATGTAAAAATGACTTGAAAAGAAAATTTTTATGTTTCTATTAGTGGTTTTTTTATATTTTTATGATTTTCTTGTTTTCAATGTTAATTATGAATTTGTACAATTTTATTCCATCTCATAAGTGTTCGAATATAATTACAAAGTCTTTCAAGAAAATGGCTAATTCTAAAGCATTATCCTGGATGAAAGTTTCTGAATCGACAAAGGAGTCTTATTTTAATGGCTTTCAGGTAAAAATAACAATACAAAAGCATTGAAAATTAATAATAAAATTACTTAACTATTATGTTGGTTATTATTCAAGCTGTAAATAATTATGTTCTTGTTGTTAATAAAAATTCTTTTGTGATTTTTCTATATATAGAATCAATGCGCATGGACACCTAAATTTGATGGAAAGATAAAGTCATTATGGGAGATCAAAGCTACTCAATGGTATTCTGATTTTATTTATAAAATGAAGAATATGAAAGAAAGGCCTAATTTTATATCCGAGGATGACTGGCCTGAGTGGCTTAAGTATTGGCAGGAGCCAGATGTGAAGAAAAATCAGATATTGCCATCAAAAATCAGCGAAGTGAGGTAGCTGGACAAGATACAAGAATCTGCGACACACAGGAGGGTCAAAGTCGAGCTTTGAGCATGCTCGAGATTTGGTACAATTTTAAAATGTTAAACATTTATATATTTAGTGGTTGTCCTAATAGTCCAATAAATCAAACCTCTCCATGGTTTTATTAATTTTGTTAAATTTTTTGATCATTTGTTTTTTAATGACTTAATAAAAACATATTATAGGCTGGAGAATTGGGTCAAGATTCAAAATTTTATGAGATTTTTAGGAAGATGCACGTGAAGAAAGTTAATGGTCAGTTTGTTGACAACAAGTTTCAGATGATTGCTATAAGAACTTGTTATATTAATAAAATTTTATAATACTACAGTAAACTTTGTAAATTATTTGGAATGCAAAATATTTATTTTATTTTTGTATATCTAGAATAGTTTTTTTTTTCTATTTTATCTCAAGACCTAATGGAGGAACGTGTGATAGCTGCTCATCAACAAGTTGAGGGTTCTATGGATCTTTAACCAAGTGACTATGATCCTATTTATTTGGAGACCATAGAAGTTCGTGAGAAGTAAGCAAGTGTATGGAATCAACTAGAAGGGAGTGGCCTTTTCATGTAGTAGTTGTGCTTTGAATTCATCTGTCTCTGCAATGGTGGATGAGTCGGTTGAATAATAAGCAATGGAAACAAATGAACATATTGTAGTTATGGAGACCAAAATAAAAAAGAATGATGAGCAGATATCTCATTTGAAGGAAGAAATATATGTAATTAAAGAATAGAAGGATGAGCAGATATCTCATATGAAGGAAGAAATATATGAAATTAAAGTACAGAAGGATGAGCTGTATACTAATTTGATGGAAGAAATGCAAGAAATTAAAGAAATGAATGATGAGATAAAAAGAATTAATAATGTAATGCAACAACAGATGTCCTTTATGGAGTCAGTTAGTGGCATTGGCACATCAGATAGTATTCTGAGATCCAGTTGTGAAACTTTGCAGGAGAGGCTAGCATTCCCTACAAATAATGAAGATAATTTCGTATGAGAATTATTTCTGAACTGTTATTTATTTTTGTCTATCTGTAGCATATAATTATAATATTTTTTTGTAGGTTTCGATTTTTTTTATTCTGGTTTAGTTCTTTGCTTTTCCCATTAACCTTATTATGAATCTTTGCAGGACACATTATCTGAGACACATGAAAAAATTCTGATTTAGAGCATTCAGACATTGCCACGGTCATTCTAATGCGTGGGTCCCATATTTACTGATTCCAGTTTTATCAAAAGGATGGATAGCTTATTTTATCTTTATTATTCCTAAAATATTTTATATTTGCACTCTCTTTTTCTCTAAACATAATTGCTGGACATCTTTGGATTTTTGTTAAAGCTGTATGACAATCAACTTTAATTTGTGTTTGTTCATGTCTATAATATTTGTTTTTATATATCTGTGAATATGTTTTTGTGTATCTTAATTTTTTGGGTAGAGTTTTAGCCTATTATAGGTATGTAAAAGCCTATTTTCAGCAACGATAGCAGCGGCACCGGTGGTAGTGGCGGTAAGGCGACATCAGCGAGAGTAGTGGGAGTAATGGTAGTAGCGGCAGTAGTGGCCATAGTGGCAGATGCGGCGATGACATCAGTAGCAGTGGCGGTTGGGATGGTAGAGGCAGCAGCGGCAGCGGCAGCGGTGGCAGTAGCAATGGTGGCGGCGGGAGCGGTGGCAGGAGTGGCGGCGGGAGCACCAGCAACCACTGTAGTAGTAGCGGCAGCACCAGCACGAGAGCATTAGCAGCGGTAGTGGCAATGATAGTAGCTATGGGAGTGGCAGTGGCAGCAAGAGTAGCAGCAAGAATAGCAGCAATGACAACAAATACGGTATATACATACGTATATATTCAGTATATGCATACATGTAATACTATTGTTTTTTATGTACTACATACTGAGTATATATATGTACTCAGTATATATGTACACATAGTACTGTAGTTTATATGTACATATATTGTAGTAATATATGTACGATTTAAATACTAGTATATATGTACATATTTACTGTAGTAATATATATTTATCAAAATAATGTTTTTTTTTATTTATTTTGATTTGATTTGGTGGTTTAAATTTCATACAAATATTGTACCGCATTGTTTCATTTATGAAACTGGTATAAATGAAGACATATTTCAACAAACAAGATGCACCATGACTCGGATAGTATTTTCACAGCGGAAAGTTGGTGATCAGAGGAGTAGAGGGAGAGAAAGCAACGTCAATGCTTTTATAGATTATACTTTAAGCACAGTCAGTAGATACATTAATTAATAAGGTGTAATATAATTTTTGTTGTTTTTTTGTTTTAGTTATTTAAAATATTGTGGTAGAATAAGTTATTAAATGAAATTTTTTTGTTTAATTAAAAAAATTCATTTATAGTTTCTATTTTTATTAAATTAAATTTAAAAATATTAAATTATTTAATTAAATTTTTGTTGAAACTGTATGACAATCAAATTTAATTTGTGTTTGTTCATGTCTATAATAATTGTTTTTATATATCTGTGAATAGATTTGTATTTCTTCAAATTTTTAGGTAGAGTTTTAGTATATTATAGGAATGTAAAAGCCTATTATCAATAGCATTAGCAGCGATAACAACAGTGGTGATAGTAGTGGTGGTAGTGGTGCCAGAAGTGGCAGTGGCGGCATCAGCAACAGCAACGGCGGTAGCAGCAGCTACGGCGTTGGCAGCGGCAGCGGCGGAGGTAGCTGCAAAGTGGTAGTAGAGGTAGTGACAGTGGAGGCATCAATGGCTGGAGCTGCTGCTGCGGCAACAATGGCAGCAGTGGCAGCGGCGGAAGTGGAGACAAAGGCAGCTACACTGGC
This sequence comes from Sapria himalayana, assembly GCA_029783825.1. Classification (NCBI taxonomy): domain Eukaryota; kingdom Viridiplantae; phylum Streptophyta; class Magnoliopsida; order Malpighiales; family Rafflesiaceae; genus Sapria; species Sapria himalayana. The sequence goes on from JAREIK010000612.1 coordinate 85,730, forward strand.
AGTGGTGGAAGCTCCGGCAGTAGCCGCAGCGGCAATGGCAGCAGCAGCAGGGGCGGCAGCAACAGTGGGAGTAGCAGGAATGCCAAAAAATGTGGTATATACATACATATATAGTCAGTAAATATGTACATATAATTCTATAGTATTTTATGTACATATATACCGAGTATATATGTAATCGGTATATATGTACCCATAATACTGCAATTTATATGTACAAATTCTATAGTAATATATGTACGAGTGAAATGCTAGTATATATGTACATTTTTGCTATAGTAATATATATTTATCAAAACATAGTTTTTTTAATTTATTTGATTTGATTTAGTGGTTTAAATATCATACATATGTCGTACCGTATTGTTTTCTATACGAAGCTTGTATAAGTGAAAATATTTTTCAATAGACATGATGCACCGTGACTCGGATAGCTTTTCATAGCAGAAAGTTGGAGATCAGAGGAGTAGAGGGAGAGAATGCAATGTTGATGCATTGATAGATTATACTTTATGCATAGTTGGTAAAATCATTGATTAATAAGATGTAATATAATTTTTATTATTATTTTTTAGTTATTTAAAATATTTTTTTGTTTTAAGGTTGTTTTATTATTATAAAAGCCATCTCTTTTGGAGGAGGAATACCATTTTTACAAGCTATATCTACCCTTGTCCCTTTTACACCCATTTCAAAACCAAAACAATCAATGAAAGGTTATTTCATAGTTTCATTGATTAGTTGTACTTTGCAACTTGTTGGAATTTAGGAGTTTTAGCTAGTTTTATATTGGGGTTATAAATGCGTTAGCCTTGAGTTTGTTTTCCAAGGTGGCTTTGCAAATTATAAAGCATTGTAAATCTTCTACTTTTCGCTGATTTATATGCTTCCAATCCTTATTGTTTCTTGGATTTCCGGAGCTTTTCCATAACCAATTCCTTGCTTCGTTCCGTAATGCAGCGGCCTTTGATGCTTGACCAGAATTTTACTCTAACAATCCACCAAATTACCTACCTAAGCATAGAGGCTCTTGACCAAAGCCTCTATAATCTGATCTTTACAATCATACAACATAATGAATAGAGCCATGAAAATATACAGACACATCTACTCTTTCCATCGAGACAGCCTTTAGCTAGCTTTTTAGATTTGTTCTTTATCTAGAAGCTAACTTTGAGGCGGTAAAAAGGCCAAACAGACTGCCAACATATATGATACCATGCCTGTGAGTTTTATTAAGATACTTACGGGGGGCTCCTGAACCGAATGATGTACCTGATAAATAATACAACTAAAAGATACAAAACAACATAAACCTCATATCTAGAGTATAAACCTCATGTCTTCTTTTGAAAGATTCAGATCCTACATGAAGTGAGAGTACCAATTCTCTAAATGTTTACCTTCCTCTTACCATGTTGGGCCTACCATAGTTTTGGAGCTTTCTTTGCATATTCTTTCCTCAGGCCATGAAGATATTCAACATTCCAAAACTTTATATGTACTTTTAGAACAACAAAATGCAGTAATAGAACTAACGCATCCACCCGTGACACAACCCATAATATTAGGTAAGTTTTTTACATATTCTGATGTAAGGGTATTCTCTCTTATCCATCTTAATGTAGCCTTTAAATTTCTATGGGAGAGATTCTATAATATATTCATGAAATTCTTTGTGTTTTCCATCTTTAGCAAGTTTTTCAGCTAGCATGTTTGCTTCCCTGTATATATGTTTAGTTGAAGCATTCAATGTTTCTATTAAACTACTAATTTCTTCTAATTCTTCTTCAAATTTCCACATTCTTTTTCTTTATTCACTAGATCTATCAAGATTTTAGAATCTATTTGTATATCTAAGTTAGATAGCTCTTTCAATTTATAGATCCATAAGCCATCTCTCAAGGCTATAATTTCTGCATAGAGAGTAGAAGTGGCTTTAACGGATCCCATGAAGGCGAGGATAAGATGACCACTATGATCTCTTATTACTCCACCTCCACTTGCTATACCTATATTTCTATCAAAGCTACCATCGGTGTTAAGGACTAATCTGCCCTTTATTGGTTTTTCCTACTTATTGCTTATGATTTTTTGAGGTTGGACTTTTGAGACTGTGAGATTCCAGAATTTAAGAGTGTCAATGTCCCTGTAGAAATACCGGCTTCTATCGGACTAGCTTCCCAGGTAATTATTATTTCTCTCTTTATGTCTTTCCAGATATTTTCAACAGTCATTACACGACCTTCATATCTGCTACTATTCCTAGCCTTCCAAATACACAAAATAGTGATGTGGGGGATATTATTTTTAAGCCAGGATTGAAGGCTATGCTGTGAGTGTGCTGAACTCCATTTGAGGAGTCTATTTCTAAGAGGAGTACATTCATGTTTTAAGTTCATTTCAGATTCTAATCTTTTCCATATTTGCAATGCAATTTTTCTTTGGGAAAACAGGTGATCAAGCATTTCTACTGCTTGAAGACAGCATTCACATCTAACTGGTAGTTGTATGCCTTTTGTTTTTATGTTCTCATCTGTTGGAATTATGTTCGAGAGCACTTTCCATGTGTTAGTTTTAATTTTTTGGCTATTATCATTATTCCAGGCCCATCTAAATAAAGGTTGGTCCATCTTTCTACTTCTCACTTTCTCTTTAATGGATTTGAGTGAGAAGGCACCGTCTACACTCAAAGACCATTTCCAGCCATTTTTGGAGAGAGTGGAGTGATTATCCACTAATCCTCTTTGCTAGAGCATTTGAAGCCATACTTGTGAAGCTTTTTTTTTTCTTATTTTGTTTGTGTCTCCCTCTATGCAATATTTGGCTCTCATAAATTCAACCCATAAGATATTATTTTCTTTGAGTCTCCACCATCTTTTGCATGCCCAAGCTTTAGCTAGGTCATTAAAGTCAACAAAACCCCGCCCTGATTCCTATTTAGGGTAGCAGAGATCTTTCCACTTTTTCTAGTGTAGCATCCTTTTTCCATTTTTTTTGTCCCCACAAGAATTGGGCCACTTCTTTTTCTATTCTTTTTTTCTCTGCCACTGGTAGGTAAGCAATCATAAGGTTTTGCATGACTACGCTTTGCAGCACATGTGTGATTAGGGTGATCTTACCACTCATGTTAAGCGAATCTACTTTCCATCATGCAATTTTATTTTAATTTTTCCTAGTAGAAATTCTAAATATTCTGATTTTAATTTACCTTCATATAATGGGCAGCCAAGATATTGCATTGTGCCTTTTTTCTAGGTGAATCCCGTTATGGTGTTAATTTTCCGAGCTAAATTTGATGTGACATTCTTTGCAATCATGAATTGGCACTTTTTATTATTAATTTTCTGCCTTGTTTCTTTTTCTAATACTTTTAAAAATCCCATCAAATTATGAAGGGATCTGGCGCTTCCGTTTGTGAAAATGATCACATCATCCGCGTATGCCATGCAACACACCACGGAGGTGTCTTTTGGCTGACTAAACAGGCCTATTTTACCTGTTTGCATATTGATTTAATGTTAACAATTAATAATTCTAAGTAAATATTAAAGAGAGAGGGAGAGAGAGGATCTTCCTGTCTTAATCCTTTTAAAGGTTTGATGTCTTTTACTAGGTCTCCATTGACTAGAATTTTAATCCATGGTCTTGAAATGCATCTATATATCAAGTCAATCCAGGTTTCTGAAAACCCCATTTTTCTCATTATAAAGCATAAAATGTACCAATCTACTCTATCAAAGGCTTTAGAGAGGTCTAACTTTAGCAATACATTATGCCCTCTAGACTTCATTCCTATTTCCTTGATCATCTCTTTTGCTAGACAAATGTTTTCCATAATTAGCCTGTTTTTCATGAATCCTGACTGTTCTTTAGAGATGATTTTTGAGAGAACTACTGACAATCTATGTTGGAGTAATTTGGCCATAATTTTGTATATGGAGTTACAAAGGCGTATAGGTCTAAAATCCTCTGCTTTTTGATGATTTTCAATCTTAGGGATAAGGACTATGTGCGTAGTGCTCCATTTCTTACCTATTCATGCACCACAGAAAATCCAAGATATAGCCTTTAGTAGATCATTTTTAATTATGATCCAGCAGTTTTGGTAAAATTCGTTATTCCACCCATCTGGGCCCGGGGCACTATTTGTTCTCATACTAAATACCACAGCCTTTAGTTCATCTTCATCAGGGAACTTTGTGAGGATGACATTTTTTAGACTTGTAATTTTGTGATCTATTTTATTTAAGAGATGGTCTACATCTAGGGGGGAATATCCACTAAAATGTCTTTCAGAATATTCATCAAAAATTTTCTTAATTTCTAGGCTACTATCTACCCAAATATTTAGGTCATTTTTTATGCCTTTTATACTATGTTTTTGTATCTTAATTTTAACTGATTTCTGAAAAAATTTCATGTTTTTGTCTCCTTCTTTCAATATTTTATTTTGACTTTTTGCTTCCAGAATACTTCTTCCATGAAAAGCTTTAATTTTAATTAAGCTTGTGCTTTATTTAATTCCTTTCTACTATCTTTGTTTTGAAGGAGGACGTGTTCTGACTCCTTTGCGACTTTTTGTTCAGCTTCTATGATGTTATTGTTAATATTACTAAAAGAGTTCTTATTCCATAACCTTAAATGCTTTTTTAGTCTGTTTAGTTTAGTATTCCAGATCTGAACAGAATTTCCTGAAGCTTCGTGTGACCATGAGTTTTTTACCGTATTAATGAATTCATGATGAAGGCACCATGTATTCTGCAACTTGAATGAGCTATTTGATGATTTTAGACTTTTCTACTGATATTATCAAAGGGTTATGATCCGAACAAGTTTTGTTCAGATGTCTAACGACCATGGATCCATAAGACTCTAACCATTTTAAATTATATAGAACCCTGTCTAGTCTTGCCCATATGGTGCCTTTAACTTGCCGGTTATTGCACCACATGTAACGAGGGCCTAGAAAGCTAGCTTCCATCAGTCTAGCCTATGTTATGGTCTCATTTAAGTGTAACATAGCTTTTTTGTTGGGAGGGATTCCCCCAAATTTCTCGCTAGGCTTTTCTAATGATGTTAAAGTCGCCTCCTATTATCCATGGTATATTTATTTTAGCTAATTTGAGCATATCATTCCAAAGGTCCCTTCTGCCTTCTTTAGTGTATTTAGCATAGACAACCGAGATGATTTCAGCTTGGTCCTTTGTCTAAACTAAAAATAATCATTTGATTTGTGTCTTCTAAGATGTTTATATTAAGTATCTTTTTCCAGAGCAGCCAAATTTTATTATTTTTATTAGAGAAGGCATCATCGAAACCTAGTATGTCTTTATAGTGTTCTAGCTGGTCACTACTTACTATAGGTTCCGCAAGAATTATAAGTGGGGTTTTATGTATATTAATCAATCCTTTAATTCTTTTTATTGTTGAAGGGTTTGCAATACCACTAGCATTCTAGTAGCTAAATCTAAACATTATAATTAGATTTGGCCTGAGCTCTAGTGGCTCACTTTGATTCATAAGTTTTATTTAAATGTTTTTTCATATTTCTAGGCTTTTTACAAGAACTCATAACTTCCATTTTCTCATCTTTCCACACCCTATCTAGCTTAATGCCCATAATTTTAATTTCCTCCATAGCCCAATCTCTATCTCTCATTTTGTTTTTGAATTTATCGATATCTATATCATCTTTAGTAATTTTAAAAAGTTTATGATCTTTCTCTCTTTTGTTTAAACTAATGCCACTTCTAACATATAGCTCTTCTTCCGAGCTATTGGCTATTTCTACTGCCCATTTCATTCTATCCTCTCTCTTTTTTTCAAATCTTCCTCTTCGTATCCTTGTGTTAATTTCTGCAATTTTTAGGATTAAGTTATGGGTATTACTGGTTTCCTCTCTATCCACCCCCTCACTCTCCCATTCTTTAGGAGGCACATATTCAACAATTAACAGACCAGAACCCATTTCAGTGAGTTTCTGCTCATTCGGTGGAGGGGGTTTGATTCTGTATTCTGCTCCCCCCTTTCCTGCAATATTTTTTGGACCAAGCCACTACCTATTTTCAGAGTGTTTTCTTTTAACCAGGCACCGATCACAATTATGGCCTAATTTGTAAGAGTAGGAGCAATAATGTGGGAGGTTTTCTGGAATCAATTCTTGCCAAAAATTCTCCCCATCTTTACTACCAATCCATATTCGATGTGGAATATGGTGGAGCAAGTTCACTTCTATGCACACTCGAGAAACACTCGGGCGAGATAGTGTTGTAGTAGCATCATCGAGGAGAATAGGAGTGCCCACTACATGTTCAATATGGTATAGTGAGAACTTGTCAAAGAGGTGTATGGGCAGTATAGGGAGGAGGAACCATACCGGGGTTAATGGTGACTCTTGCTTGGTTGAGAAGGCAGGCGTCCATCTGAAAGCTCTCATGGGGTATCCCATGATGTACCAAACACCCTTCAACCAGACGCGATGGAAGTCCTCCTCGGTGGATAGTTGCAAGAGGATGTGTTTAGCATCGAGGACGCCGATTTTTGTTGAGCCCTTGAGTTTCAGTGAAGCATAGAATGCTCTGACGTCTTCAATGCGAGGCTGACCGGAAGAGAATTTGCCCACCACTGAGAATTTGTGAGCTTCGATAAGCATGGATATGTCATTCGGGGAGAACTCTATCGAGGGTTCCCTATTTTTTTCCCCATAAATGCCCGAAGAGTGTGAGTAGAGATGCACAGTTTTTTTAATTTATTGGGAAAAAGACTTCTTATCCAATAAGAGATCAAATTGCTCCATTTGAAGCTAGAAAATGGCTTCTTCTTTGCTGATTTTGCAGTTTCTCTCTCTAAAAATTGTGTTTCTCTTTCTAGAACTTGAGAGTGAAAAGAAGAAGAAGAATCCAAAACATCATAGATATTTAAAATATTATATTAGAATAAGTTATTAAATAAATTTGTTTTGTTTAATTTAAAATTTTCATTTATAGTTTCTATTTTTATTAAATTTAATATAAAAATATTAAATTATTAAATTTAATTTTATTTTAAGCTGTATAATAAACAACTTTAATTTTGTTTGTTCATGTCTATAATAACTATTTTTATATATCTGTGAAAATATTTGTGTGTCTTCAAAATTCTTGGGTAAAGTTTTAGCCTATTATAGGTATGTAAAAACCTATTATCAATAGCAGCAGTAGTAGTGATATTGGCGGCAGTGATGATAGCAAAAGTGGCAGTGACGGCAACGATGCCAATGAAAGTAGCGGGGGCTGCAATGGTGGCAGCAGTGATGACAGTATTAGTGGGAGTAGCAGAAGTGGGAGCGGCGGCAGAGGTAGCAGCGGTAGCAGTAGCGGCGGTGGTAGAAGAGGTAGTAGCGGCGGCTGTGGCAACTGCGACATCCAATGGTAGCACAGGCAGTGGCGGCAGCGGTGTCCAACCAATGCAGCGATGACAAAGGCGACAGCCAATGTAGCTGCTAGCAATGGCAGCAGTGGCATTGGTGGCATCGACATCAGTAGATGCAGCGGCGACAGCAACAATGGTATTGGCAGGGACAATGGCAATTGTAGCATTGGTAGGACCAATTATGTAAAATGACCGCATTGTTCCTCATACAAAGCTTTTATAAGTGATAGATTTTCACTAGACATTATGTGTCGTGACTTGGACAGCTTTGTCGTAGTAGAAAAAATGATGATCAGAGTAGTGGAGGGAGAGAAAACAATGTCAATGATTGGATATATTATACTTTATGCACTGTCTGTAGCAATGTCAATGATTGGATATATTATACTTTATGCTCTATCTGTTGATACATTGATGAATAAGATATAATAAAATTTTCTAATTTTTTTTCAATTATGTAAAATATTGAATTAGAATAAGATATTTAATGAATTTATTTTTTGTTATTATAAATTATTTATAGTTTTAATTTTTATTCAATTTATATAAAGATATTAACTATTTAATTAAAAATTTTCAAATAAATTAAATTATGGAATTATTTTTGAAATTAAAATAGCTAGGGAAAAAATCCCCTGCTAAATTAGCAAGGGAAAATCCCTTGCTAATTTAGCTAGTGAACTCTTAAATTAGTGACTGATTTTCTGTCATTAAATTTATTTAGCTAGTGACTATTTCCGTCACTAAAATTATCAACCAATACTTTAGCTCGGGAATCTTCCGTTATTTTCATTTAGCGATGGAAAATTTCATTTAGCTAGCTAATTTAGTAAGGGAATTTGTCTTTTTTAGCAAGGAATTTTCCATTGCTAACTTTTTATCTAAGGACACTTTCCGTCACAAATTTAGCAAGAAACATTTTAGATATGGAACCTATCCTTTAGTAATCCGTTGTTATATCCCGTTTAGTGACGAAAATGCCCATTTAGCTAGGAAATTGTCCCTAGCTAAATTTACTTTTTCTTATAGTGTTCCATTTTGTTGGCACTTACTGACTTTCCTATAATTAACCATGGACTGATGCATGAAGCTGGGAAACATAGAAGAATATGTTGATGGGCAGTTCACTGGAAATGTTGGAGAATTTTGATTTGGTAATTTAAAATAAGCTCATGATAATCTTGTTGTGTGGGAATTTCTAGCGAATGGCAGTTGGTGTTGCATGCGCTAGTCTATTTGTTTATTAGTGGCATAGTGTTGTGTTCTTTATTAGTTTGCAAAAGTGTTGTGTTCTTTATTAGTTTGCAAATGTAGTAAGTTATGCTCCATGTGCAGGTGTAATAATGTTCTTTATCTCTGTGGAGTACCAAAGGACAAAGAACTAGAAGATGATGACCATGCTTGAAAGACATATATGTGCGTATTTTAAGCCCTAGATTAATTCCTTCTGTTATCTTTGATCGTATGTGTATTTGCATGAAAGGACATGTGTGTGTGTCATCTATGGCTCTGTGATTATATATATATATATATATATTATATATATATATCTATATATATATATATATATATATGTACATATAATACTATAGTATATACGTACGTATATACCGAGTAATATATGTTCATATATACCAAGTATATATGCACGTATATACTCGGTATATACATACGTATATTTTGTAGTATATACGTACGTATACACTCGGTATATCGTACTTATATACTAGTATATAAGTACGTATATACTGAGTATATACGTACGTATATACCGAGTATACACATTAGTGGGTGCATATATTTATGTGTAGACATGTATATATTGTCATACATACACACCCATTTACTCACACACACACCCACACATGTTTTAATATATAATTACTCGGACTGGTCTGGTCATCATCGTGCATTACTTACCGATGTAATGTCATAAAAGGCATGAATATTAACCTTCACCAAGGCGATCGCATAAAGATATTCTGGTCCAAGCCAGCAAGGCAGATAGTGGTAGGTCTTAAATCATTAGTAATTGTGTAGATATGTAATTATCACATGGTATAAAGCATATGTATGAGGAAATATGTTTTCTTACTGTAGGTTCTACAAAGATTGATTCTAATTGTACTATGTCTTAGGATGATGATGTTGATTATGATGCTCATGTAGTATCGTGTACTTTTATAAGATTTCACAACACTATTTTTCAATCGGATGGAAAATGTAATATTACCTGATTTTTATAGGATGCAAGTGCCGTGTGGAATATCGAGTCCTATTTTGTGAGAAGCAGCTCGATGCGTTGTCAAAAACTTGCTCAATCTTAAAATGAGTGGTTGAAAAAGATGTTCATCAGTCAAGCATCATTTCCCACCACACTTGTATTATCAGTGGCAGTAGCAGCAGTAGTAGCAAATACGGTATATACATACGTACATACTCAGTATATACGTACATATATATTCAGTATATGTACATATAATACTGTAGTTTATATGTAATATAATGTAGTAATATATGTAACTAGTGAAATGCTAGTATATGTTTATATACATATAGTATATACGTATATATATATTGTAGTTTTATATTTATCAAAACATAATGTTATTTAATTTTTTATTTTGATTTATTGACAGGTTTAAATTTCAATTGTTATGATACTGCATTGTTCCCCATATGGAGCTTGTATAAGTGAAGGGATTTATTACGAGACATGACGGACCATGACTCGCACAGCTTTGTCATAGTAGAAGATGGTGATTGGAGGAGATGAGAAAGAGAGCAACGTCAATGCACGGATAGATTATACTTTATGCACTGTCGGTAGATACATTGATGAATATGTAATAAAATTTTGTTATGTTTTTATTTTAATTATG